>CM061062.1:261971261-262111203 GCA_030762895.1 Sophora flavescens | reverse complement strand
TAGATTAGGAGAATAGGAAAAGACAGAAATTTTTAGGTATATGTCATTAAATTTAAAGTGTATGTGTATGTGCATGCGCACCGCACTTTTACTGAATGTATTTTTGTGATACACCAATTAAACTATATACACACACGTGAGCTTTAGTGTGACAGGTGTGAATTTGATCATATAACTATTCATAACAAAAATGTTAAACAGAGACACAATTTCGGACAACATACGGTACACCGTATGAACAATCTTCTGTGATGACATTAAGATCAGTAGTGTGACTGCATTGCAGTTTTAAATTCACATTTTTTTTTAAATTTAAATTTTTTTTATAAATAAATTTTTTGATTAAGTATGTGTCAATATCTAGTGAATCCGGTATAAATATCTGGTGAATTCAGTTCATTATCTGGTGAATAGGTTTGTTTGAGAAATAAATTTTTTTGTTAAGTATGTGCAAATATATGGTGAATCGGATATAAATATCTGGTGAATTCAGTTCATTATTTGGTGAATGGATTTTTTTTTTATAAAAAAAATTTTAGATTAAGTATGTGTAAATATCGGTGAATCGAAGTACAAATATCCCGGTGAATTCGGTTCATTATCTGGTGAATGAGTTTTTTTGAGAAATAATTTTTTTGGTTAATTATGTGCAAATATCTGGTGAATCCGGTATAAATATCTGGTGAATTCAGTTCATTATCTGGTGAATAGGTTTTTTTGAGAAATAAATTTTTTGGTTAAGTATGTGTAAATATCTGGTGAATCATATACAAATATCTGGTGAATTCAGTTCATTATCTGGTGAATGAGTTTTTTTGAGAAATAAATTTTTTGGTTAAGTATGTGCAAATATCTGGTGAATCATGTACAAATATCTGGTGAATTCAGTTCATTATTCGGTGAATGTGTTTTTTTAGAAATAATTTTTTTTTAAAAAAAGTCAAAATTTAAAAAAAAAAGGTTGCAGTGCGCTACTATAGCAGTGTCGCGTATGTTGTCATTTTTCGGTGTCTGTTTAGCACGGCTGTATACATAAATAGTTAAGATAAAAAGTTGAATGTTTAGAAATGCTATTTAGTACAAACTCGACTTTCAACCAATTAGAAGAGCTTACTCAACATGGTTTTAAAAAAGGTTTCAAGTTTTTCTAAATGGAACTTTGTATGATTTATGTACATTTAGATTAATTTTCTGTCAACTAATCACAAATCATCTTATATATAATACATAATGTATTTATGATAAGAGTCAAATATATTCAATAATGTAATAATTTATGATTGATTGACAGTGTAAAAATATATTTACAGCATCCCAATTAAATCATTTTTTAATAATTTTTCGCGTTTAGCTTAAAGTTAGATTTATTAGTGAAATTATCACATGTATTTATTTATATATAATGTTGATCATTCATTAAAGATTGACTCGTAAATATGAGTTAAACTAACGTACCTGGATTGGTGGTTCCAAATAGGATATCTGCAATGGCAGCACCACCTGCTTGGCCCGGGTACCCAGCCCACAAGATGGCAGCAACTCTTGGATTATTCTTTGCAAGAGTAACATCCACAGGCCCACCAGACATCAAGACCAAAATTATTGGGCCCCTTGAGGCAGCTGCCACCTTTGAAATAAGATCTTGCTGACGACCAGGCAGAAGCAGCCCAGCCCTGTCCACGGTTTCAGCTTCAATAGACTGGTCCAGGCCCATCACTAGAACTGTTGCATCTGCTTGACGGGCTGCTTCTAGTGCTGGCCCAAATTGCTTATCATCACTACAAGCTACATTTTGACAACCTAGCTGATGAATAGTCCTTGCATATTTCCCTATTCCTTGTAAAGGGCTGGTATATCCACAAGCAATACCTACAAGGAAGGTAAAGAGATATATTAGAGCTTTTTTTTTTTTTTTATCATAGAAGACAGTTAGAATTTTAAGCATACAATTTGTTTGAACTTCTGGCTTCCTTGGAGTATATTTGTCTGTATTTAATTTGCAAAAAAATGGTCTTTTATTTTCTCAAAAAAACAAGTTTTTGATTTTAATCAAATGACTAACTTATTAAAAAAACCATTTTAAGTTTAATTTCTATATATTGTCAATGTTGATGAGTTTTACACTTTCGTCGTCAATGATATTATTGTTGTTTTCTCTCTTTGTTATTAATATAAAAACACAATGTCAAAAGATTAGTGGATGTCAGTGTAAAACTTTTTACACTGACATTCACTAAACACCCGACAATGTATAGTACTTTAATCCTTATCCAAACACACCTTTAACCTTTCTTAATGAAATGGGCTTAGATCTAGCTTTCAAAATCTAAAGAACATGTTACCCAAAAAGTAAAAGCTATTTAGAAGAACATGGACTTACCAGCATAGTTGCCAATCATTGTAAAAGTTACATTAGAATTGGGCCCAATGACAGCCACGGTTCGATGATGCTGTGGGGAGAGAGGCAAAGAGGGACCATTGTTCTTAAGGAGCACAATCCCTTGTCTGGCAGCTTCAAGGGCCAGTTCTTGGTGAGCTGGGTTGCACACATCTTTTGGACCCAAGTTGCCATATGCTTGAGATGATGGCTCACCATCAAACATTCCTAACCTCATTTGGATTGTCAATGTATTCACCAAAGCACCATTCACATCAGCTTCGCTTAATAGGCCTTTTTTAACTGCATCCTGTGTGTGCAATCCTAGGAAGGGCCCACAATCTAAGTCCAAACCTGTAACAATATATATTTGAATGTTATGCCTAGCTAAATTATAAAACTGAACTAAAAAACTAAAACAAAGATATATTTTGCAATATATATTTCACAGAAATGTTATTAATTTAAGTCAAAAACAAATTTATTACTCACACCTAGGTGTAAAAAAGTATAAATAAAAAAAATGAGATATATATAACTCAAACTTGATTTGAAAACACATAGTCAAATATTCTAAAACTCAAACTCGTAACTCGTCACAATTAGCTTTTGGCTAGGACCTAGGACATATTAGAGAGAAGAGGTCGTGAATACCCTGACGACAAGCCATTGGGTCAAATTTCTCTTAGGTCTTGTTAACGAATGTTCTAAGAGCATTGATCAAAGAAATCATAAAAAGAGAGTTTGTATTGAGAATCTAAGTTTAAAACTTTTCAATATAATAAATACATCAACTTTTCATACAAACTCACATATTTTGATTCCTTAACCAATGTCCTTAGAACATTAGCTGGCATTATCCTTTCTATTTTAATTATGATGTATTAATGATAAAAGAATCATTAAAATTGGTTTGGGTTAATTATCTATTCATTAATTATGTGATTTGGCTAATACATCCAACATAGGTGCTCTAGATTATGCAAGAATTTCTCTCCACCAAATTGGTTGGGTGAAAGTTACTAGCCTGCTTTAATGGCATCGGCAGCAGCTTCTTCTGGGGTTGATGTATAATGTTGGCTACTAAAATACACCCCCACAGAGTCACAATCAGATACAATGTACCTAAAGCACAGCAAAAATTAACAAAATATAAGATTCCTTCATACAAAACAAGGTGGGCATCCAGTGAGAATAATTTGGTATTATTGTAATTGTAAAAGCTCACCCATCAAGGCGCCACTGTCCACGAACTGTTTTCTTTAGAAGGTTGGGGTCTGCACAAGTAGGGACCCCATTGACCTGATTATAAGAACACATCACACTTGCTACTTTGCCTTCCTTCACACACATCCTGAATGGCACATCGAATGTGTCCTCTATGTCCTGCTTGCTAACCTGCGCATCAAGCTCAATTTAGTAAGGTATGGTATACTCAAAAGAATGTTAATATTATTAGGTGGTCACATAATTATATCTTCCTTGTTTGGTGCAACAACAACTCAAATTGGCAATGCCTATTGTTCAATTTAATAAAGAGCTATAATTAAAGTGTCACCCTGCTAAGGTTGTGTTGCCCATCTTTCTTCCATTATGTTGTGTCACATAAATCATAATAAAACACTTCTCCCTCTAAGTAGATAATAATAACAAAAAAATGGTATCTAAATTTTTGAATAATTTTATACATTCTTCATGTTTGCTTGTTTGTTTTGATTTTATTAGGTTAAAATAAATGTTTGAAGTCCTACAGGCTACAGGCTTAGAGCATCTCCCATAAAATAATCATTAGATTTTCTTAAGTAGTCCTTCTTTTATAGATTCCATCATGTTATATCACTAGCTATCTTTTACTTTATATTACTTTAAGCAATTTTTTACTCAAAAGGTACAATTTTAAAATGTTCACCAATGAGTCCGTCACAAGTTACCTCACATCTTTATTTACATTTATTTACCTTTGATTAGATGATTTCTTAATTGAGCGCTTCTATAAAAACCAATTACTTATGGAAATCATTGTTTTTATAACTGGACGTCATGACATTATGCTTCAAATGTTACCTAACATGAACTAGTTTTTATTTCTTAAAACTAGTTAAAGTAATTCCGTCAAAAAAACTAGTTAAAGTAACACTCACACATTCCTGTAACCTACATATATAATTTTGCTTTCCAAACTTCCCACAAGTTTGATATCACAAAACAATACCAATTCATTACACTGCATATATCAAGACTCAAGTTATCAATTATAAGTTGAGTAAGTTCTAAGCAAGACCAAGAAGAAGTAAACAACAT
Source organism: Sophora flavescens (assembly GCA_030762895.1). Classification (NCBI taxonomy): domain Eukaryota; kingdom Viridiplantae; phylum Streptophyta; class Magnoliopsida; order Fabales; family Fabaceae; genus Sophora; species Sophora flavescens. Next base: position 262,106,525 of record CM061062.1, on the reverse strand, counting down.
TATCTGACGTCCACTCATCTGAGTCATAGTTATTCCTTATCCTTATCTAAATTCTAAAGTCACAAAACAATAAGAAAAAGGAATACATAAAGGACCCACAATTCCTATAAATCATCTTGGACTACCAAAAGGGCTGAATTGGAGAAATATCAAGAAATGTGGGATATGATTCATGAATGAATGGCACCATAAAGAATATATTCCCAACTTGCCTATAACATTAAATTTCAGTTTCAAATTTTCAATACTAGTATAGTGTGACCGCGTCACACATGCATTACTCGTCCAATAAATCACCGATCACAAACCTTTAATCAAAGTCACATGCATGAGCTGGATTTGGGATTTAGATTTAGCACAGATACTACACACACATTTATTGAGATATACCCTCAAATGCATAGCGAATCTAAATCCATGTTAGTTTAAGATATGAGGCTGAGGCGCGGCGCCATATAATAATTGGGTGTTTCCGTCATGTACAATTTTGTACAGGTTAAGAAATTCAAAAGCAGCAACTATTTATTAAAAAAGTAAGTATTTCAATTTTGAAAGTATAAAATACATAAGTTTCTATATAAATTTACTCTTTTGAGATTCTTAATATGTGCAAAATTATACCGTATAGAAAAATTCATACTAATAATAAAATAAATTGAATTAAATAAGGTGGACCTGTGCATTAAAGTGGAAGCGATCCACGCCATTCCAATTATCAAGGTCATAAGCCGTAAAGTGTTTGCAACACGCAGCCACCTTCAACCGGTTACCGTCCGTTCCCTGTAGCCCCCTCACGTAAGAAGCAGCATATCTACCGGCTAGCACAGGGTCCTCACCGGGAGTTTCCTGTCCACGGCCCCACCTTGGGTCCCTGAAAATGTTCACATTTGGGCTCCAATACGTTAACCCTGCTGTTCCTCCATTGTACATTGCCCTTGCTTCATCTGAGACAACCTGTTATATTGATTATTATTAGGATTAGGATTACCCTCTTACATCAGATCGATTTTCACTTTCTTTTTCTTTTTCATTAGGAAAAAAAAAAATCATATAGAGTAAGTAACACCTTCACAAACTGTAAACAAAAATGTTACTTGGTACATCTAAATCATAGATAATATGATTAATGAGCAAATAAATCTTAATTAATAATGTCTAGCTAATGAATGATAAGTTGATTAATATTGTCAAATTTCCAATTAATAGTGTATAATTTTTTATTAATATTGCTAAAATCTCTTATGATAAAGGAAAATGCTAACGAGTGTCTTTATGATACTTGTTAAGGAACCTAAAAAAGAAAACTTACATAAGAAATTGATGTATTTAATATTTAAAAAAGTGAAATACTTGATTTTCTGATGAAAACTTGATTTTTTTAGTTACTTAAAAAATGTTCTAAAAACACTCGTTAGCACGACCAAATCTTAAAATATTAGTGTTGCTTTCTAAATATGTATCTTTTGGTGAGTAATGAGTGATTCACACACTTGGAAATTTGTGACTGGCATGATGTGCTAGTTGCTTAGGAAAGGGTGACAGTAAAACTGACCACACAGACAATGATATGCAAGTTGAGAAGTAAACTAATCAGTGAGCAAAGCAAAATCAAAACAAAGAAAGAAATCAACCAATGATGATTCCGTTGATAATTACAAAAAAACCTGTCACGCACAAATTTACATTCATATTATGGGTTGCTAACTTAACTCATTTGATTTCTTGACCTGAAGCTTCTAAGAATAATGATAGCATTCAACTCTCATCAACAACAACAAAAAAAAAATTAAAAAAATAACATTCTACTTATATTATTTCACTTTTTTTTTAATAAAAATCACATTATCGAGTGTTCTAAAAATATTGATTAAATTTTTTTTTAAAAATAGTTTTTATTAAAGAATCAAGTATATCATTTCTTCAAATATAAAATATATTACTTTCAAATGAAAACTTCTTTTACTTAATTAATTGTCTAGTTAATTGACATGTACCGTTAATATAAAATTCTTTATACTGATAGTCAATCACAAATCATCATATTGGGTGATTTTTAAGGTAATTAACATATGAGTCGTGTCTTTAATTATATGATAAATTATGATTGACTGATAATATACAAAATTTTTCGGTCCATATCAATTAAATTCATCTTTTAATCTCCTTCTTGTAATTGAATAATTTTATATCAGTCTGATTATTATTCTTTTTTATTCATATAAAGTATTCTTAACCCCCATTTGCAAAGATTCTCCCCACCCCTGGCCTATAAGCAGAAAAAGTCAAGCAAGGTAATTAAATGAATAGCCAAATCGCCGTGCACCGTGTACGGTGATATTAAAGTAAGGGAATATATATATATATTTTATATTTACATTTATTCAGGAAAAAAGAAAATGAAGAAAGTATTGGGAAGTGTTTTTTATTATAAAAAGAAAGTGATGTAATAAAAATAGGAGAATATTAATAAGTATTCTTAGGGTATTGTTTAAGGAATTAAAAAAGGAAAATTTGTATGAAAAATAATGTACTTAATATTTTGAATGGTATGATGCTTAGTTTTTCAATACAAATTTTCTATTCGTAGGTTCTTTAATCAATACTCTTAGGACATTCGTTATCAAGATACATAAAAATATAACCACATAACATAGATGTAAGTCATAAATAAAATATAAAGAGTAATGATAAATGAACATATTTTTGGGACATCAAGTATAGACATTATATGATGGTGGATGGTTTTCAAATACTAAATACTCATGATAGGAGAAAAAAATTATATATATATATATATATATATATATATATATATATATATATATATATATATATATATATATATGATGTTGGACATAAAAAAACATATTCATTTATTATTACTCAATATATAAGTGGCCCATCAGTGCCAAATATGATGGTAAAAAAGTGTTTTCCCTGTAACTTGTAAGTGCAAAGCGCAAATGTGCGCAGTTTGTTATACGCCTGCACTTATTAACTATTCCACCGAACCAGCCAGCTCACAAAACAGCAGTAAAGCATCAAGTTGTGACCAACTTACAAAATCCCAGTAGAAACCAAAAAATAAAAAGCAAACCTTAACAAAAAGAGAGCAAAGCAAAAGTCAAGCATCAATTGGGGAGATAACATATCGAAAGGATTCCAATGCATTTTATATTGTTGAACTTATTCATATCAACTAACATAAAATTTATATACACATTATATTTTTGAAAAATGTTTAACACACATTCTCATAGGGTGACATCACTTTATAGAATCATAGTGCGATTGTACATAGAAGAAAATAAATTAAATAATAAGACCTAAATAAATATAAGATAAGGTGCATTATTTTATTTTATTTTTTCATTTACATAGTTTTTATCGTTTAAATGTAGTTTTAAGATATCAATATGTGGTTGGTTCGAGTGGTAACAGACTCAGATTCTCCTAGCAAAGGGTCAGAAGTTCAACTCCAAACTATTATGTATAGAAAAATCATATAATTGAAATGAGGCAACCCTTAAATACCGTTCAGATCCTCCGACGGAGATTAATCATTGTTTACGATATTGTTATCAAAAGAAAATTGTTGCTTTAAGACAATGACATGTAGAAGTCCAAATCATTCAAATAATGCTAAGAAATTTGTAAAACAAGAAAGCACTTTATATATGTAAAGAAAAGAAAATCTCACCCGTCCAATAGCCTCCCACAATGATGCATTGAAGGAAGCAGCAGTAGTAATGACTTGAGGGAAGCTAGTGGCAGCAGGGAACTGTGGACCAAACTTGGTTCCAGGACCCACATTTGATACCCCATGAAGTGCCTCAGACCACCATTCATAGCCTTTGATCCCAAGCCTTGGAACAGCATCAGCATTGTTCACTAGCAACTTAACCTTCTCTTGCAGTGTCAACCTTCCAATTAGGTCCTTCACTCTCTCGGGTATTGCTAGTGACACCTTGCAAAATGGCAAGTTCTTTGTGGTGCCATCTTTTGGGTCACATGCGAATGGGTCACGTGACTCGCAGGGGAGGAGGAGGAGGAGGAGGTGGAGGAGGAAGATAGTAACAAAGGGTGAGAATGTGGAAGCCATTTGAGAAAAAGAGAGAATAAGTGTTATATTGCTTTGGAGGCTTGGGAAGTTAAGGAATGGATGGAACATTATATATAGAATAGGTAAAGGTGATATATCCAAATGGCATTGTCCATGATGACGATTTAATAGAGCGAACTAGCTAGTGTAGGAATACAAATATGCGGTCCCAAAAAAATGGTATTTCGATGTCTTCAATCAATTAAATATTAGGATTGTATATAAGTGTTAATGATTTATAATTTTATTTTATTAAGTAAAAATTTGTTATTGATAAAAGATAAAGAATGTGATAAGAAAATGAGACCGTTTCTTGATCCCTAGTGTAGCTATTTTCTTTATGATTAGATTTTTAATTATTATTGTTATTTTCTTTAGGAATAACTGTTTTATAACTTTTAATGAAGTGAAGCAACTTGGCTGGCCGGTGAGATTTCAATACATTTGATTTTTCAATAAATAGTTTTACTATTTTTTTTGTGTGCAAATTTTACTATTTGTATAATATATTTATATTTATATCGTACTTAGAAAAAAGATTCATATTCATATAATTTTTTTATTTTATCTTAAAATATTTGATCTTTTAATATTTATTATATATACATAAATAAAACATTATTTAAATATTGTTTATAATTATTATTAAAAAAAAAGAATTTCCAATAAAGTAGGTGACGTGAGTAACAGAAGATCACCAAGTGAATTAAACAAACAAACAATCAATGAGATCTACCTCCCGCCGGTTTTGAACCTCAATTATTTTTTAGGTTGAACCCCCAAGAATGTTTTTACTTGCATTATTTTTTTTAATTTTATAAAGCGGACAACAGACATACATAAAGATATGTAATTACGTATGAGTAAGACTACGGTAACCATTTAAAATATTCGTCATACTCTATTTTTGTAATGTATTTCACAAGAAAAATACATTTTTACCAAAAATTATGAAGTGAGGTGACATCTTGGTTTTTTTAGTTTTAATTTTAATTTATCCTTAACGATTGCTCTTGACTTTGGAAAATATGCATCCCACCAGTTTTTTCACATCACTTTTTTAAACTTAAATTCTAATTGTTTATCTTCTATTTAGTGTTGTTTTCAAAATAAAGTAATTTGATCAATAATTATAAAATAAATGTAAAAATGTAAGACAAATAATATATATAAAAATATCATATAATTAATTAATTGTCCAACTTTTTACATGTTTACAATAATTAATTAATCTTTTATTTTGTTATTACAACCGGCATAAAACAAATAGAGTGCATAAATGTGGTTAACGTGGTTTGATCAATGCTACTTACATCAACAAGCAGTCAAAAAAAAAATTTCTTATTCAACAATGGAGAACGGATAAAAGAGATACATCCACAATTTTTCTATCCTAAACCACATCACATCAACTTATAAGGAAAATAACAAAACAAGCTCCAGACTCGGGCCTATTGGCCCTCGATCGCCCTCCATTTCCCCCACAGATCTTCCATCCTTTCTCCTTTACTTTTAGTTCTAAAAAATATCGGGATGGGATATAGATAGTGACGGCCCATTATCTAAATTCAAGTCATCTCAACATATTCATTTGGTCATGCCATTTGTAACATTTTTGTAAAGACAAATGTGAAAGGCGCGCACACACACACATACATATATATATATATAACAATTGATAAAATTAGCAATAACAAAATGTTTATAAGCCTTTGTTAACCTAAAAACATGTTCTAACTTTAGAATTGACCCTAAAATTTTATATATATATATATATATATATAAAAGAAACAAATACTTACAGATATACCGTTTCACATTTCATATACAAAACATCCCCATCACATCTGCAATCCATCAAATGTATTAAAGAGTGTGAGTCAAGTAATTGTTATCCTAGTTACCAAAATTCAGTTGATTGGTAGTAGTTTTTAACCTTTATGTTAAGCTGTTAATTTTGTGCAAAGCTTTTGTAAATTAATAGATTGAGTATGTCACACATTATTCACAGGAACAATAAAATAAAATAAAATATTAAAAGTGGAGTCATCAGTCAGGTGTAACGGAAATTATAGAACAAGAAACCATTGGTTGAATTCCAAGTAGTTAATGGCCCCTATCCGATTTTGGATTTCCGCATAAGTGCTTGTTGGTGGAAAGTAGCGTCACTTAGAAGTGAGGTTATCGGTTAGGGATAGAGCTTCTATGGCTCAGATGTTCAAACATAGTGCTACTAGCCATGACCCATCATAAAGTCTAAATTTCTCCACTCTTCTATAGATGATCGAACATCTAAATGCTTAAAGTTACTAATTTATTTATTTATTTTTAATTTTTTAAAATTTTAATTAATCAATCAATAATTCAGATTGTTTGAGGGTCAATTCTCAACCTCAAAGTTTGAAGACGTTAGTCTTATCCGTGACATATTCCAGCCTTGTTGATCAAACTGGGTTCTTTTTAGAAACTATTTACCAGTTTAGGGTTATTCTGAAACTATTTACCAATGGGGGGTCGTTTTGAATATTTAATTATTTTTCGGTCTGACGGGTCAAAGGCGCCACTGCAGATGGCAAAAAAAAATCAAAAGGGGAGGCGCATTTGGCAGTGGCGCCTCTCCCCCCTCCCCTGCTAGCCACTGTAGCAGCACTTTTTTTTGTAAAAATTTTGCCTCTTTTAAAAAAATAAAAATTTTATTTCTAAAAAAATCAATTCACCAGATAATGAACTGAATTCACCAGATATTTGTACATGATTCACAAGATATTTGCACATACTTAACCAAAAAAATTATTTCTCAAAAAAACCATTCACCAGATAATGAACTGAATTCACCAGATATTTGTACCCGATTCACCAGATATTTACACACACTTAATCAAAAAAATTTATTTGACTTTTTAAAAAAAATAAAAAAATTATTTCTAAAAAAAACCATTCACCAGATAATGAACTGAATTCACTAGATATTTGCACACACCTGACCTAATTATGGAGACAAGAAGTAATAAAAAAAATCCCGTAATAATGAGTAGCAAATAATATCGCAGTAGGCATAAAAAAATAATATCAATAACAATTTACACTAATAAATATTCATCAATTATTACAGTAGTAAAAAAAAATTATTTGGTGAGGGCATTGCAGAAAATCTCCGGAGTGAAATTAAGAAGATGGGTTTAACTGAGATGAATATTCCTTGATCCTGTCTCTGATGGTTCCGTCTAAAGCTCTCTCAGCAAGCTTATAATATACAGTATTGCCTTCGGGATCACTAACTTTGTCCTTCTGTAAGTACCTACCACTATCTTGATAAATGAGTATTTCTGCATGTAGGCAAGAGTCACATACAGAGGTTTGCTTACAACCATTTTGCCATTCATCTCCAAGAGCTACCACACAATAAAAGGGAAAAGAAATCATTTTTAAAGTAAAAAACCACTGACTATTTTCAACATGAAAATACCACATACTTACAGCTCTGGATGCCTCATCAGGAGTTGAGAATGCAACAAATCCTGATCCTCGACTTACGCCATTGGGGTCTCTCATAACCTTTCAAGTAAAAAATATATAATCTAGAGTGACCTCTTGACAGAATAATTAATTAAATATAATTCTCTAATTAATATTATAAACAAATTTTTAAATTTTATGTCGTTTATTATATTATAATTTCAAGAGGTCACTCTCATTATATTATATATAATACAAGAGAAACCGTGGTGTCTCCATAATCAGGTCAGGTGTGTGCAAATATTTGGTAAATTTAGTTCATTATCTGGTGAATGGGTTTTTTTAGAAATAAAATTTTTATTTTTTTAAAAAATTCAAATAAATTTTTTTGGTTAATTGTGTGTAAATATCTGGTGAATCGGGTACAAATATCTGGTGAATTCAGTTCATTATCTGGTGAATTGTTTTTTTGAGAAATAATTTTTTTGGTTAAGTATGTGCAAATATATGGTGAATCATGTACAAATATCTGGTGAATTCAGTTTATTATCTGGTGAATGGATTTTTTTAGAAATAAAATTTTTATTTTTTTAAAAAAGTCAAAATTTAAAAAAAAAAGAAAAAAAAAAGTGTTGCTATAGTAGCGCTACAGTGCTCTACTGTAACTAGCAGGGGAGGGGGCAGAGGCGCCACTGCCAAATGCGCCTCCCCTTTTGTTTTTTTTTTTTTTTCATAAAAAGTGTAGGCGCCACTGCAGATGGCGCCTTTGACCCGTCAGACCGAAAAATAATAAAATATTCAAAACGACCCCCCATTGGTAAATAGTTTCAGAATAACCCTAAACTGGTAAGTAGTTTCTAAAAGGAACCCAGTTTGGTCAAAAAGTCCATATTCCACATATGGACGGTGAAAACTCAATATAATGGTAAGAGCCGGCCCAACAAGTGTTGTTGCATAAAGCAAACTTTGAGATGGGTCTTTTAAAAATTAATAACAATATTTTATTAAAATTATTAATTTTATTTAAAGTTTATCTTTCGAGTTTTTTATATGTAAAATCATTTATTAAATTATTATACTTTTTGATGAACCATCATAATTAGGGATTTTGGCTCCCCAGTAATATCTCGGGTTATCAACAAGCTTCGATCATTTAGATCGATTATGAGATTAATTTTTGATTGGTTGTTTAGAACATAGAATTAATCATTAGTTTTCACAATCCCAACTAGAGTGTCTACACCAAGATTACTATTTAATAAATTACTATATATCAAATACTAACTAGTAAGTAAATATTTTTTTAAAAAAAATTACTTAACTATATAATAACTACTAACTAACAAGTAAATTTATTTTAGACCTAAAGCCCTTGGCAAGGTACAGAAAAAGAAAAGCATTTACTTTAAGAAAACAAGAAAATAGGCATTACCAATATCTCCTTTCGGTGGCGGCGAAGAAGAATCTCTCCCTTTGAATGGTAAAGGCCAATTTCTATAACAATACAAGGTCTCCAATCATAGTTGCACCTGGCTCCCTAGGTTGAATTGACTCCAATATTTTGTGTTGTTACATGATAGGTGACTTCACTTAATTACTAAAAAAAAAGCTTTAATACCTAGAGAGAGGGAAAAAGGAGAAGGGAATGAAAAAGGGGAAAAACATACCATCGGGGGTTTGAATTTGCACATTCATAATATATGTCTTGTAACTTAACCAACTGCGTTGACTTAATTACAAAAGTCATTTTCAACTTGTACCCACTCTATTCTTGATTTTATTTTCATCCAACCATGTAACATATTACTAAAGTTAAAATCTCAATCATAGTTAGATAAAAATAAAATGACAAGAACAGATTTGTATTCTCTCATGTTTTTTCTCTCATGTTTTTTCTCATTTTATAATAGAAAAGACAAAAGTAAATTTATTTTTATCTACTGAATTCATTCAAATTTGCTTTTGTTCATTTCTTTTTTGAAATATGATTCTTCTAAAATAATTTTATCTTATAAGAATATAAAAAATGCCAGACGAGTGGAGGAGAAACACTTTAGTTCCGATTTACAAGAACAATGGAGATATACAAAATTGCGCAAATTATAGGGGGATTAAGCTTATGAGTCATACTATGAAGCTATGGAAAATGGTGCTTGAACGGAGACTAAGAAAAGAAACCAAAATCACCGACAACCAATTTGGTTTTATGCCCGGGAGGTCGACCATGGAAGCAATTTACTTGCTACGACGAGTGATGGAACAATATCGAAGGGATCAAAAAGATTTACGCATGGCCTTCATTGATTTGGAGAAAGCGTATAATAGGGTGCCAAGAGAGATTTTGTGGAAAGCCCTAGAAAAGAAAGGTGTTAGGATTGCCTATATTCGAGCTATCAAGGATATGTATGAGGGGGTCACGACTAGGGTGAGAACGTAGGGTGGAGCAACAAAAGATTTCCCAATAACCATAGGTCTGCACCAAGGGTCAGCTTTAAGCCCCTATCTTTTTACCTTGGTCTTGGATGTACTTACGGAGCACATTCAAGAGCCAGCACCACGATGCATGTTTTTTGCAGATGATATAGTGCTAGTTGGAGAGTCGAGAGATGATATAAATGAAAGGTTGGAGACTTGAAGACAAGCTTTAGAAGCACCTGTCTTTTGTTTGAGTAGAAGCAAGACGGAGTATATGGAATGTAAGTTTAGCAAAAGGCGAAACACCTCTAGCTTAGAGGTGAAAGTTAGAGACCACAACATACCACAAGTCACACGGTTTAAATATCTTGGGTCTATTATACAAAATGATGGAGAATTTGAGGGAGATGTAAACCATCAGATTCAATTAGGGTGGTCGAAATGGAAGAAGGCTTCGGGTTTTTTGTGTGATAAAAAGATACTTCTTAAGCTAAAGGGAAAATTTTATCGTACAACTATTAGACCGGCGATGTTGTATGGGACGGAGTGTTGGACGGTAAAAAATCAACACGAGAGTAAAATCAATGTAGCAGAGATGAGAATGTTGTGCTGGATGAGCGTAAAAACTAGACGTGATAGGATTAGGAATGATAGCATTAGAGAGAGAGTTGTGGTAGCACCTATTGTAGAAAAGATGGTTGAATCTGGACTTAGGTGGTTTGGGCATGTATGGAGGAGACCTTTAGATTCTGTAGTAAGGAGAGTGGACCAGGTGGAGGGCAATCCAATAGCTAGAGGCAGAGGTAGGCCAAGAAAAATAATAGGAGAAACTATTAAGAAAGATTTGGAATCCAATGATTTAACTATTAACATGATTCATGATAGAACATTATGACTCCGTATGATCCATGTAGTCGACCCCACCTAGTGGGATAAGGCTTGATTGTTGTTTATAAGAATATAAGACTATATTCAGGATTAGATTGATAAAGTTCATAGAAATGATATAAAAATATTCTTACTATTTCACTTTAGCAACAAAATCTTTCTATATGAACTAGATCATTTTCTCTTCTATTCATCAGGAAAAAGAAAATAGACTATCATGACCCATAAGAAACTATATATCCACTCGTGTGTGGATCGGTTTCTGACAGAAGTATATATTAATGAAAACCTTTGGTGGATTCTAGGGTGAAGTTGGTTGTTTATGGGTATATCCATATACCAATAAATATCCTTTCTTTTATATGGGAAAACTCATTTCTACCCTTATCTTCAACATATTTTCTCTACTCTCCACCACCACCCCACTGACTGCCACCACCCTACACCACCTCAACAATAGCGAGCACTTCACCACCACCGCATCGACCACCCAACCCCCTCGCCTCAACATCTCACCGTCGTTCGCACAGGACCATCGTCCGCTGCTTCACCTTGCTCAGTCGCGTCCCGCCGCCGCCGCCATCTTTCACCCTCTGCCCACCGCCCACCATCAATAATGGTGTACGACCCTAATCTGACTTATGCAAGTACGGGGTTACGAACTAAGAACGGAGTTAGATCACGAAGCGGATGCGCGCGCGACGGCGGAGGCGGTTGCTCGCGAAGTGGAGCACGCGATGGCAACGATGTTCCCCTTCGACCTGAATTGAATCTGGACGTCCCTGACGAATTTTCATTGCGGTTTCAACCCAAACCTTCCGGTCAACACACCAAACTCATCCATAGGAAGATTGGAAATAATTTTGTGATTGTTGTAGAGGGGTGCGGGTAGGGATGAAGGTGGTGGTGGATGGGCTATGGAAATTTCAGGGTTTGGAAGGTAGGGTAGGAGAGGTGAAGGGTATAGTGATATTTTTCAGAGAAAAAAATTTGTTTTCAATTTTTTTGACCAATAAATCTTGAACGTTGATTATTTAATTATTATATCCAACGATTTAAAATCATTTATGATGAGAAAAATTAGGGGTATACCAGTATACCCGTAAACAACTAGCTTCATGCTAGAATCCACCAAAAGGTTTGTTAGGTTTTCTTGGGAAGGCACCCATACTTTGTTGCATAAGTTTTGTTCCACCAATTCACCCCATTTTCGTTTTGTTAATGTGTATTAAGGATAGTTTTAAGGATTTCGAACATGATAATTATTTATTGAAATGTTAAGTATATCACTTTCCAAAATATTTAATATATAACTTCCAATAAAGACTTACTTTTTTAGACTTCTAAAACAATGCCCTTAAAGTACTTGTTAGCATTTGTCTTTCATCTTTCTCATCCTTCCTCAAATCTAATAAAATGGGTTGGATTAATAATACTTTTAACAGTGAATGCTCAAATTGGTTTCTGAAAAATTTGGGGGACTCACTTTTAGGCCCTAAAAAAAAAATCATTTAGTGTCTCAAATTTTCAAACGCGGGACACATTAACCCCTAGATTTAGTTTCGGTCCATTTACTTGCATATGTATCCCATTAACCATCTACTTGGCCCGTTAATGATCCTACGTAGCTTATGACAGATTTCCTATGTATAAAACGAATAAAAAGTGAAAACCGTGCATAATTTTAAAAATCATATACCTGAAAATTATGCATTTTTTTCCACTTTTCATTAATTTTTCACCGCGGAAGTTCGTCATAGGTCACGCTGGACCACTAATGGGCCAAGTAAGATGGTTAATGGGACACGTAGACAAGTAAATGGACGTCGAAACTAAACCTAGCGACTAATTTGTCCCATGTTTGAAAATTTGAGGGACTAAATAGTTAAGTTATTTTTTCAGGTACCAAAAGTGGGTCCCCAAAATTTTTCATGGACCAATTTGGGCCTTCACTCTACTTTTAATTAATTTTACATATTGAAATAGACAACTATAAACACAAGAAGGGGGGTTGAATTGTGTTTATCAGAATTTAAGCAAAGTTGAAATCTTTTCGCAAACAAAAAGGCTAGATTTGGACGAGTGGAAGAATACAGGATGGACGGGTGACTTTTACAAGCACACCACTTGATAGACGTAAGAAAACTACGGCAATTAAAGAGTTTAAGGGAAGAGAGATTGACACGGTTATTTATCCTGGTTCACTCTTCAAAACAAAGAGTTACGTCCAGTCCTTAGCAACACCAAGATTTATCCACTATAAATGATAAGGTTATAGACTCAAGTATTGTTTGCACACCTATCCTCTTCAGGCTCAAGACAAGTATTATTTTCACACATAGCTTCTTCAGGCTCACTCTGGTTTGTTTGAGAGATTGGGTTTTGATAGTGTGATTTTTCATCATATTTCATGTACATTTTTGCATGCATTTTCATATAGTTTAGGCATGATTAGTTTGATTTTTATTAGTTTTTACCTTGGAACGGGTGAGGCGGTTTCTTGGTGTTGTTTTGCAGGAATTTAAGGAAAAATGCTCAAGATTAGCCATGATGGAGCTTGGATGAAGACAGAACTTGAAAAGTGAAGAAAATGACCCAAGCAGAGCCTATCACGACCTAGCCGTGATGACCATCACGGCCGTGATCGAGCAATAATTGAGAAGAAGGCAGAAGTCAGAAGCTGTCACGGCCTAGCCGTGATGCCCATCACGGTCGGGACAGGTTAATTGAGTCAGAACCCTCCTAGGCAGAATCTGTCACGACCTAGCCGTGATTCCCATCACGGCCGTGACAGACCAATTGGTGGAGCCAGAAGCTATCACGGCCTAGTCGTGATGAGTGTCACGGTCGTAATAAACATAAATTTGAAAGCGCGCCAAGGCAGAAAGCGTCACGACCTAGCCGTGATGGCCATCACGGTCGTGACGCGAATCCTGATCTATATAGAGGCAAGGGCAGAACAGAGGAAAATAGTTTTTAAAAACCCTCAAACACTCTCTCTGAACCAGGGGCAGCTGCACAAGGATTCCATGGAGTCTCTTCTCCTTTTCATCTCTATTTCTTTGGTTTTGGCTATGATCATGAGTAGCTAAACCCCCATTGTTGGGGTTAGGTGTAGCTATTTCTGAATTATCCATGTATTTGACTTGATCTTGTAATACAGTTTTTGCTTCCTTATGAGTGATTGATTTCTATGCCTAATGCTTGTTGTGGCTAGCACCCCCATGACTTGATTATTGTTTTGGTATGCAATTGGAAAATTCGTATTAGAACAAGAACTGAAATCAACCACCTAGTAAACCTTGTATCTAGGAATGGATTTAGGTTTATTAGCAATCATGTAATCCCTAATCATCATGAAAATTCATTAATCTAGGCCACCTAAGGAATTAGGGTCTAGTAGTGGATTTAGGCTCTTGTCATCCGAGGAATCGGGGCTTGAGTAATCTAGTGGATTGATTGTCATAATTGAAGTAGAAACTGTTTATTAGTCATTTCATTGCATGGGGATGAAGTTTAGTGAACCTAATCCCAACATCGTTCATAGATTTGAAGAATTCTTTTAACTGCCTTCCAAGTGTTCTACATAAATTCTCAAAGAACGTTTCTTTTTAATTTGTTTATTTTAGGTTTTGAATCTGATTTGGCTTGGTATTTAGTATTAAGCCCCCTTCAATCCAAATATCCGCTTAGATAGTAATTGATTCGATACGTGCTAGTACTTGTCACAGTCCTCGTGGGAACGATAAAACGGTCTCACCACCGTATTACTTGTATGACTAGGTATACTTGCCTATAAATCGTCCAACAAGTTTTTGGCGCCGTTGCCGGGGACTGTGTTTCAATATTAGCATATCCATTTCGGTTACTAATTTAAGCAAAAAAATAAAAAAATTCCTGTTATAATCTGTTTGCTGTCACTTTTTTATGTTTTGTTTTGCTGTCATTTTTTCTGGTTTGTCTGCTGTTTCTGTTTGCTAACATTTACTGCTAACAATCTTGGTTGCTAGACTGTTTGTGCATGCGAGGTACTACCCCGGCTGACCAACTCCTCTACGATCCTGAAATAGAAAGAACAGCTAGGGAGAATCGGAGGCAAGCAAGAGAGCAGAAACTATTAGAACAACAAGAAGAAGAACAAGAGACTTCCACCTCTCAAGTTCATCAAGAAAGACTCAGGATGGCAGTCAATGGTGAAGGTGCTCCACCACGGAGGGCACTTGGTGACTATGCCAATACAAATGTCAATCGGCATGTCACTAGCATAGTGAGGCCTCCAGTGAACTGCGCAAATTTTGAAATCAAGCCAGCTTTCATCAATATGGTTTCACAAAATCAATTTGCATGGTTGGAGAAAGAAGATCCTAATAGTCATGTCTCCAGCTTCCTGGAGTTGTGTGATACGGTGAAGATAAATGGTGCTTCCGATGATGCAATTCGCCTAAGGTTATTCCCTTTCTCTCTAAGAGATAGAGCCAAGTCTTGGCTCCAATCTCACCCAAGGGGGAGCATCGCTACATGGGATGACTTAGAAGCAAAATTTCTGGCAAGATTCTTCCCCACCTCAAGATTTGTGAAGACAAGGGGTGATATCATAAGCTTTGCTCAACAAGAAGGTGAGACTCTTCATGACACATGGGACAGGTTCAAAGGCTTACTCCAAAGATGTCCAAATCATGGGTTTGATGATATTACTCAAATGCAATCATTTTGCAATGGATTGAGGCCGTCAACCAGGCATATGTTGGATGCCTCAGCTGGAGGTTCCATGAACACAAAGACAGCGGAGGAAGCACTGATTTTGATAGAGGCTATGGCATCTAATGACTATTTGATGCATCATGATCGGTGTCCCACATCAAGAAGGGGAGTGTTGGAGTTAGATTCACAAACTGCACTTTTGGCTCGGAATAAGATTATGACACAACAACTTGAGTCCATCACCAAGCAACTAGCTCAACTCCCACAACAACTCCAAACTGTTCAAGGGACAACTATGCCACCTCAACAGGTAATGAGATGTGATTTCTGTGGAGGAGATCATGATAATGGAAGATGTGAGGCACCACCTAGTTCCCACGAGGAAGCCAATTATATGGGGAACCATGGGCGTCAAGGCAACAACCAATACCCTAACAACTACAACCAAGGGTGGAGGAATCAAGCAAATTTTGGTTGGAAACAAGATGCCGGACAAGAAAGCAAGCCTCTTCCTACACAACCACCTCAAGACCAGACTTCTATCTTGGAGAACTCTCTCAATTAGTTCATGCAAATGTCCATATCAAACCAGAAAAACACCGATGCTTATATAAAGAACTTGGAGGTTCAAGTTGGACAGATTGCAAACCAACTAGCGGAGCAATCTAGCGGCAGTTTTTCAGGTAATTATCAAACTAATCCTAAAGAGCATTGTAAGGCTATTGTTTTGAGGAGTGGTAAAAGTCTTGAGAAAGAGAATGGTGAGCCTTTGGTGAAAAATCAGAGAGTTGATGAAAAAACAGAGTCGAGTGCTGGAAAAAAAGAGGAAAAAGGCAAAGAGGTTGTAGTAGAGGAGGAAGAAAAAGACAGTGAAAAAGACAAGAGGGAGAAGCTAGTGGATGAGAATTCCATTTTGAGGAGGACTAAAAGTCAGATTTTGAAAGATGGAGACAAGCCTCAAGAGATACCCTCTTCTGTGAAGTTGTTGTATCCTCATTTGAGCAAGAAAAAGGAGAAGGAAGAACAGTTTGCCAAGTTTCTTGACATCTTCAAGAGGTTACAGATTAACATACCATTTGCTGAAGCACTAGAGCAGATGCCCACTTATGCAAAGTTCATGAAGGAGTTGCTCACGAAGAAAACAAGGTTCAAAGAAGGTGAGACTGTTGCCTTGACAGAAGAGTGTAGTGCGATACTTCAAAGGAATCTACCTCCAAAGCTTAAAGATCCTGGTAGTTTTACAATCCCTTGCACTATTGGGAGTGTTGCTATTGGGAAGGCCTTGTGTGACTTGGGAGCGAGTATCAATTTGATGCCGCTTTCAATTTTGAACAAGCTTGGAGGTGGTGAGGTGAAGCCAACAAGGATGGCATTGCAACTAACAGACAGATCAATCAAGCATCCTTATGGTATTCTGGAAGATGTTTTGGTTAAAGTGGACAAGTTTATCTTCCCAGCGGATTTTGTGATACTAGACATGGAGGAGGATGCAGAAGTTCCACTTATATTGGGGAGACCTTTTCTAGCAACTGGTCGTGCTTTGATAGATGTACAAAAGGGCCAACTTCGACTCAGAGTGCAAGAGGAAGATGTCACTTTTAATGTATTTGAAGCTATGCATCGCCCGAGTGATGAAGAGAATTGTTTCCCCATGGACCTTGTGGAAGTAGTGGCTAAAGAAGCCTTTGCACAGCATCACCATTCCTCTACTCTTGAGAAGGTAATTGTGAATTCTATTGAAAATCTTGATGAGGAAGAGGAGAAGGAAATAGATGACTGTTTGTGTGATCTGGAAGCTCAACCCAAGCAACCTGCTGTCAACCCTAAGAAAGAAGAGCTCAAAAAGGATGAAGTCTAAGAGAAGCTCGAGTTAGAGCTTAAGCCTCTACCTCCCCACTTGAAGTATGTCTTTCTTGGTGAGAATGATGAAGACCCTGTCATAGTGAGCAATGTATTGTCCAAATTGGAAGAGGAGAAACTTGTAAGGGTGCTTCGAGAGCATAAAACAGCTATTGGATGGTCCATCTCAGATTTGAAAGGTATTAGCCCCACGTTTTGTATGCACAAGATCATGATGGAGGCTGAATTTAAACCGGTGTCCAATTGCAGAGGAGGCTCAATCCTACAATGAAAGAAGTGGTAAGGAAGGAGGTGCTAAAACTCCTTGAAGCTGGAATGATCTATCCGATTTCCGATAGTGCTTGGGTGAGTCCGGTACAAGTGGTTCCAAAGAAAGGTGGCATGACCGTCGTGCACAACGAGAAGAATGAGTTGATCCCAACTAGAACGGTCACCGGTTGGCGAATGTGTATAGATTACCGGAAGCTAAACCAAGCTACTAGGAAGGATCACTTCCCACTTCCATTCATGGACCAGATGTTGGAGAGGTTGGTCGGGCAAGCGTATTATTGTTTCTTGGATGGTTATTCGGGTTATAACCAAATTGCGGTTAACCCGGAAGACCAAGAGAAAACTGCATTCACATGCCCTTTTGGAGTTTTTGCCTATCGGAAGATGTCTTTCGGACTTTGTAATGCGCCTGCGACATTTCAAAGGTGCATGCTTTCCATTTTCTCTGATATGGTAGAAAAATACATTGAAGTTTTCATGGATGATTTTTCTGTTTTCGGTTCCTCGTATGATATTTGTTTGTCTAACCTTGCTGCTATGTTAAAGAGGTGTATGGACACCAATTTAGTCTTAAATTGGGAGAAGTGTCATTTTATGGTGCAGGAAGGCATTGTGCTTGGGCACAAAATTTCAGCTAAGGGGATCGAAGTGGATAAATCCAAGATTGATGTGATTGAGAAACTACCTCCACCAGTGAATGTCAAGGGTGTGAGGAGTTTTCATGGGCATGCAGGCTTTTACCGGCGGTTCATCAAGGACTTCTCAAAGATAGCCAAGTCGTTGTGTGGCCTTTTGAACAAGGACACTCCATTTGTGTTTGATACTGCTTGTCTTACCTCTTTTCAGATTTTGAAAAACAAGTTGATCACTGCTCCCATTCTTGTTGCACCCAACTGGGAGTCACATTTTGAATTAATGTGTGATGTCAGTGACTACGCAGTTGAGGCAGTTTTGGGATAGCGGAGGGAAATTTTTTTCCATGTCATTCACTATGCTAGCAAGGTTCTCAATGAGAACCAAGTAAACTATGCAACAACTGAAAAAGAGTTGCTAGCCATAGTGTTTGCATTGGAAAAATTTCGTTCCTACTTAATTGGTTCACAAGTCACTGTTTTTACTGATCATGCTGCAATTAAATATTTGTTGACTAAGTTAGATTCTAAACCAAGACTCATACGGTGGATTCTGTTGTTGCAGGAGTTTGACTTAGTCATCAAGGACAAAAAGGGCCGCGATAATGTGGTGGCTGATCACTTGTCCCGGTTGGTGAATGAAGAGGTGGCTGCAAAAGAGAAGGACATTCGGGATGAGTTCCCGGATGAGGCTTTACTTCTGGTGTATGAAAGACCATGGTTTGCCGACATGACAAATTTCAAGGCAGCCAATATTGTTCCAGAGCACCTCACTTGGCAACAAAAGAAGAAATTCTTCCGGGATGCCAACCATTTCATGTGGGATGACCCATTTCTGTTCAAGGTTGGACCGGATGGCTTATGGAGGAGGTGCGTTAGTCAAGAGGAATCAAGGAAAATTTTGTTGCATTGCCATAACTCTCCATATGGTGGACATTACAATGGGGATAGGACAGCTGCAAAGGTCCTCCAATCCGGGCTCTTTTGGCCCTCAATCTTCAAGGACTCTTACAATCATGTGAAGAGTTGTGACAGGTGTCAAAGGACCGGGAACATTTCAAAAAGGGATGAGATGCCACTGCAGAACATATTGGAGGTTGAGGTATTTGATTGCCGGGGCATAGACTTTATGGGTCCACTTCCACCTTCATTCTCCAATCAATATATCTTGGTGGCGGTGGACTATGTTTCCAAATGGGTGGAGGCCATTGTAAAATAGAAGAATGATACCGAGACAGTAATTAAATTCATCAAGAAGAACATCTTTGCCCGGTTCGGTGTTCCAAGGGTCCTTATAAGTGATGGGGGATCTCACTTTTGCAACTCACAACTGAGAAATGTGTTGACCAAATATGATGTGAGGCATAAGGTGGCATCCTCATATCATCTGCAAACAAATGGGCAAGCGAAGGTCTCCAACGGGGAGATTAAGAAAATTCGGGAAAAGACTGTGGCCATTTCAAGAAGAGATTGGGCAAGGAAGCTTGACGATGCCTTGTGGGCTTACCGGACTGCACTGAAAACTTCTGTGGGGTTATCTCCGTTTCAGATGGTCTATGGGAAGGCATGTCATCTACCCGTAGAGTTGGAGCATCGAGCCTTTTGGGCATTGAAGTTCTTGAATTTTGATGCCACTCTGGTGGGTGAGAAAAGAGTCAATCGGCTGCATGAATTAGAGGAAATGCACCGTAATGCATATGAGAATGCAGCCATTTACAAGCAACGAGTCAAGACCTACCATGACAAGAAGATCGTGATGAAAACATTTCAGCCGGGCCAACAAGTTCTATTATTCAATTCCCGGCTGAGATTGTTTCCGGGCAAGTTGAAGTCTAAGTGGTCGGGACCGTTCATTGTCAAGTAAGTCTCACCTCATGGAGCTGTAGAAGTGGAGGATCCTACTTCAAAAAGGACCTTCAAAGTCAATGGCCAAAGGCTCAAGGCCTACTTGGGTGGTGACATCGAGAGATTAGTCTCAGCTGTGCGCCTTCATGATCCTTGAGATCACCTACCCGTCAAGTTAGTGATGTTAAAGAAACGCTTATTGGGAGGCAACCCAAATTCTCTTTCCCTTTTCTTTTCGTTTTTGTATTTGAATCTTGAATAATTTGAGAAGATCAAGAGGAAAAATATTATAGATTAATAGGTTTGTTAAGTGTTTTCAGGGTAAGAAGGAAGGAGATTCAAAAAGGGCAAGGACAAGCACAGTCAGCAGCCATCACGCCCAGGCCGTGACATTGGTCACGACCGTGATGGGCAAGTCATGAAGATCAGAAAGGATCACGACCCAGCCGTGATCCCCATCACGGGCGTGATGGGAGGACCCTGAAGATCAGAGAGCATCACGGCCTAGCCATGATGGAGGTCACGGCCGCGAAAGGCTACCCCTATGGACCAGAATGCATCACGGTCTGCCCGTGATAAGCATCACGGCCGTGACCCAATTTTTATGCAATTCCTTCTGACTAGGCATGTGAGCCAGCTCCCGCTACCGCCTCGGTAAGTCGTTCCTATTTTTCTCCTCAATCCGACTTGATTGTTTACATTGGGGACAATGTAAATTTCTAAGCTTGGGGTAGGGGTATTTTTGCATACTTGTGCATTTTGCATGTTGCATTCATATCGGCATAGCTTTGCATGATCACATGATTAGATTGCCCCTTGTTTAGATGTTGCATCCAAATTGTGAGAACTAAGTGCCAAATAACTTGTGATAGTGAATTCTTGAACCCAATTTTTTTATTCTTGTGATAAGGATGCAAATGAAAATGCTTGAGATGATCTGTGATAGTTGATAATTAGCATGTGGTTCCGTAGATTTGTAATTCTCATTGATTTCTGAACTGCTAAAATGTGAGATTTTGAGCCATAAAGGGGTACAAAAAAATTTATTATTACTTGGCCTATTTTTCTTGGAATGATCTTTGGCTCATTTCTACACTTCTCACACTTAGGTTCATCATTTCTCTCTGCATCCATTGGAGATTCAAGCTTGGGAACAAGATTTGGAGCTTCCATGGCTTCCTCCACTCACATCCACTCAAGTTTCTTCTTCTCTTCTCTTTCTAATATGAGTTGTTAGATATCTTAGGCTAGGTTTAGGATGATTCTAATTGGATTCTTGATGTAATTGTTGTTTGATTCTGAATTAAATTCTATTTCATTCAATTTGAATGATAGCACATTACAAGCCAAAAAACGAAAAAAAAACCATTTTGTCCCACTACTTTAGCTTAGAGGAATGTTTGGACTTAAGTTTGGGGTTGTTCTCTTGCTTAGGGACAAGCAAGCAAATAAAGTTTGGGGTGAGAGTAGGCCACTAAAGATGCCTACTAGAAAAACTTAAGTCGTTGTAGTATAGTGGTGAGTATTCCCGTCTGTCACGCGGGTGACCCGGGTTCGATCCCCGGCAACGGCGCCAAAAACTTGTTAAAGAATTGGCAAGTGTACCAAATCGCTACAAGTAATAAAGTGAGAGTAGAGTATCGTTCCCAACGAGGATTGAGATTCAAGTATCAACGTGGCATAGGCAATAGCTATTTGAACTAATGAATGTCATGTTTGTAAAAGAGTTTTTATGAATTTTTGATTGCAAGTTGTCACAAGAATGAATGCAATGCAATGCAAGTAAAGAATGTATTCAATATAGGTAAAAGCGGTTAGGTGTCGGAATCCTCCAATTCTCACTTAATGTAACCTTATTCAGTCCAAATTCCAATTCATTCCACTCAATTGACATTCAAATCACTGATTTAGATTTATCCCTAATTCCTTAGGTGATAATCCTTTTGTACTAATCAAGGAGCCTAATTCCTTAGGTCATTCAAGTATTAGCACAAACATTAAGCATGTGATTCATAAGAATACATTGAAACATAGTTCTATTCCTAGAATCAACATTCCAATGGTAATCTACTTAAATTCCAATCCAATAACCAATTTTCCAATTGTGAAATTGAATCTAACATCAATCTAGAGTTGATTAATCAATAGAAGCATTAAGCATAGAAGTAAATCACTCTAATTGAATGAAATAGAATTGAATTCAGAATCAAACAACAATTACATCAAGAATCCAATTAGAATCATCCTAAACCTAACCTAAGATATCTAACAACTCATAGTAAAAAGAGAAGAGAAGAAGAAACTTGAGTGGATGTGAGTGGAGGAAGCCATGGAAGCTCCAAATCTTGTTCCCAAGCTTGAATCTCCAATGGATACAGAGAGAAATGATGAACCTGAGTGTGAGAAGTGTAAAAATAAGTCAAAAGATCCCAATTCAACTGCAGAAATGCGAATTTATACTGGTTCTGCTCGTCTTCCAGCGCCGGGCGCCCCTGGCCTGCGCTGGGCACCCAAACACTGCTCTCTGTCTGCTGCTGCTGCATCATGGGTGCCGGGCGCCCCATACTGGCGCTGGGCGCCCCTTGCGGTTTGCCTCCTGGCGCTGAGCGCCCCAACACCAGCGCTGGGCGCTGGTGCCTGCCTTACATCTTGCAGTTTTCTTGTTTTTCATGCTGAGCGCCCAATTCCGTGTGGCTTGGGCTACTATTCCTGCACATTTTCAACATCTTTTAAGTATATTTTCAATATAAATTGAAATCTAAGTATCAAAACTCTATTCAAATGAATGTGTGCATTTTCTTATCACTTTTCTCTATAATTCATAAGATTATTTACAAACTTATTCCTAATTACACTTCCAAACTAACATATTTTACACATTCATCAGGGGTACTCACTACATCTACCCCATTCCTTGTGTTAAAGTGTTATTCCTCTTGGTTTGTATTCTCTAGAACTTGACTTGAAACCGTTTTGAAGCTTAAAAAATTTTTGAAAATGATTGAGGCACTAGGTATTTTTCCGGCCTTCTGAGCTTTGATTGACTAAATGCTACCCCTTAGCTGCCCAATTTTGAGCCTACATGATTAAAATACTTTTCTTGGTACCTCAAATTACTTTGATGAACATGCTTGGTAGGGCACCTTTTAAAGTATTACAAAAAAGGGTAAAAAGGTAGTTGAAAATGTATGGGATGAGAAAATCAGAAAAATATTTCTCTGGAAATGAAAATCTCCCCTTCTCCAAATAAAAGAAAAATAAGAGAAAAATAAATATAAATAGAGAAGGGGATGACAAAAAGAAAAGTGAGAAATAAAAGAAAAAGAAAGAAAGAAAGGTGGCAAAAGTGAATCGAAACCCAAAAGGGTATTTTAGAAGGTGTCATGATTTGCAATGCTTGATTTTGTGTTTAGCCTTTTGAAGTGTCATTTTCTTGATTTCCCCACCTAACGATAAATCCCATGGCCCCGTTACAACCAAAGCAAAAGACCTCTTGATTCTTAATTGTTTTCATTAATAAAGTAGAGATGTGGTTGATAGTCAAGCCTATGGTAGAATTCATTCCTTGAGGAAAATGGAGCGAATTGTCATATATCCTTGAACACTTGAGTGAGGCGAGAAAGAGAGCCAAGCAAATGAACAAGCTTGGGGTGAGTTTCAGGTGAGAAAGAGTGCCCAAATCAGTGAGAATATGAGTCTAAGAAACCTGAGCCTCTAATTGGACTTGAAACTGATCGTCTCTTGCTGAATTATTTAAAATGTCTGTTACTTGGATTATTTACTTGGGTTCTTGGTTCACTATCCATGCTTTGATTATTTATCTCTTCTGGCCTTAGTGATTGCTTGAGGACAAGCAAATGAATAAGCTTGGGGTGATTTGATAGTGTGATTTTGCATCATATTTCATGTACATTTTTGCATGCATTTTCATATAGTTTAGGTATGATTAGTTTGATTTTTATTAGTTTTTACCTTGGAACGGGTGAGGCGGTTTCTTGGTGTTGTTTTGCAGGAATTTAAGGAAAAATGCTCAAGATTAGCCTTGATGGAGCTTGGATGAAGACAGAACTTGAAAAGTGAAGAAAATAACCCAAGCAGAGCCTATCACGGCCTAGCCGTGATGACCATCACGACCGTGATCGAGTAATAATTGAGAAGAAGGTCGAAGTCAGAAGCTGTCACAGCCTAGCCGTGATGCCCATCACGGCCGTGACAGGTTAATTGAGTCAGAACCCTCTTAGGAAGAATCTGTCACGGCCTAGCCATGATTCCCATCACGGCAGTGACAGACCAATAAGTGGAGGCAGAAGCTATCACGGCCTAGCTGTGATGAGTGTCACGACCGTGATAAACATAAATTTAAAAGCGCGCCAAGGCAGAAAGCGTCACGGCCTAGCCGTGATGGCCATCACGACCGTGACGCGAATCCTGATCTATATAGAGGCAAGGGCAGAACAGAGGAAAATAGTTTTTAAAAACCCTCAAAAACTCTCTCTGAACCAGGGGCAACTGTACAAGGATTCCATGGATTCTCTTCTCCTTTTCATCTCTATTTCTTTGGTTTTGGCTATGATAATGAGTAGCTAAACCCCCATTGTTGGGGTTAGGTGTAGCCATTTCTGAATTATCCATGTATTTGACTTGATCTTGTAATATAGTTTTTTCTTCCATATGAGTTGTTGATTTCTATGCCTAATGCTTTTTGTGGCTAGCACCCCCATGACTGGTATGCAATTGGAAATTTCGTATTAGAACGAGAACTGAAATCAACCACCTAGTAAACCTTGTATCTAGGAATGGATTTAGGTTTATTAGCAGTCGTGTAATCCTTAATCATCATGCAAATTCATTAATCTAGGTCACCTAAGGAATTAGGGTCTATTAGTGGATTTAGGCTCTTGTCATCCGATGAATCAGGGCTTGAGTAATCTAGTGGATTGATTGTCATAATTGAAGTATAAACTATTTATTAGTCATTTCATTGCATGGGGATGAAGTTTAGTGAACCTAATCCCAACATCGTTCATAGATTTGAAGAATTCTTTTAACTGCCTTCCAAGTGTTCGACAGAAATTCTCAAAGAATGTTTCTTTTTAATTTGTTTATTTTAGGTTTTGAATCTGATTTGGCTTGGTATTTAGTATTGAGACCCCTTCAATCCAAATATCCGCTTAGATAGTAATTGATTCGGTACGTGCTAGTACTTGTCACAGTCCTCGTGGGAACGATAAAACGGTCTCACCACCGTATTACTTGTATGACTAGGTATACTTTCCTAGAAATCGTCCAACAGGTTTTTAATAAATACAATTTCTCACAGGCAGATCTTTCACTAACACTCAGAGAGTGGTTTAAATGTAAGGCTTAGGAAAGTCTGCGTAATAACTTCAAAATGATTGAAGAATACAGAATAAAAGAATGAAGAAATTAATGCAGAGTAATGGCGTTTTAATGCAATGTGTATTCTGTCGCGCTTCATCTTCAATGACTTCTGTATTTATGGTCTTCAATCATTTAGGATCCGTTAGAGACATCCCCTCAGATGTTGGCTTCAAGCAGAACTTCATTAAATGCAATAGAGTCGTTCTGGGTAGCCATTAATGCAATAGAGTCGTTCTGGGTAGTCATTAATGCAATAGAGTCGTTGGTTGTATTCTAACATGAAGGATCATGGCTTTATTCATCATGCTACAGCCATATCAGAGTTGTGTAGAGAGCTTTTTGTACTTTACTGAGTACACATTTCTTTTCGTGTAAGGACCAGAGGTACTAGGGAATAAAGCACGTTGGAAGCATTCTTTAACTGGTCTTTGGTTCTAATTATCCAAGGTTGCTTGAGAGAGTAACTTCTAACCTTTCTTGATAATCGTGAAACTGAGTAGGAGAGAAGGCTTCAAGTCTCTTTCTGGTTCTTGAACTGAGATTCTAATAATCCTTATAGAATTCACGTTCATAAGATAAGTGCTTCCATCTTGAAAATAATCACGTCTATCTAGTCATTTGAGTTTTCATTCGGGCTAGTAGACGAGCTCCATATTAAGGACTCAGCAAGTCCAAAGACTAGTGTACGAGTGCAACTGTCACCTTTAGTGGACGAGAGCCTTTGTTACTTTAGTCGATGAGAGCCTTTGTTACTTTAGTGGACGAGAGCCTCTATTACTCTGGTAGATGAGAGTCTTTTGCCACATCATTGGATGGATACATTCTGACTTTAATGGACGAGCTCCATATGCCACGTCATTGGACGGATACATTCTGACCTTAATGGACGAGCTCCATATGCCACATCATTGGACTAGCCATTCTGACTTTAATGGACGAGCTCCAATTGCCACCTGAGTGGACGAGCCATTCTGACTTTAATGGACGAGCTCCAATTGCCACGTCATTGGACGAGCCATTCTGATACCTTAATGGACGGGCTATGTAACACCCGGGTGCCGACGAGGGCGGGGAGTGGTCGCCGGTGCAAGAAGGCACGGACAAGGAGCAGCTTCTAAGCGGAGGGGCACATGAATGAACCGATTACACACCCGAATGAGAGGGATTCTGAGACTGTATAGGTATGGGACTATACAGTTGAAGATGGCTTATAAGAATTGATTGGTACTACCCATATCAACAAGATGCATCTTCTTTTCGGGATCCCTGTCTGCTCTATGAATTGACGACTGTCCCCACAGACCAACACGGGTCTTTTCAGCGTGCTTTGTCCTCACTCACATGCTTCTTGGGAAAACTTCCCAAGAGGTCACCCATCCCAGAATTTCTCCAAGTCAAGCACACTTAACTGTGGAGTTATTAAGTGATGGGCTCCCGAAAAGAAGATGCATCTTGTTGATAAGGGTAGTACCAATCAATTCTTATAAGCCATCTTCAACTGTATAGTCCCATATCTATACACTCTCAGGATCCCTCTCATTCGGGTGTGTAATCGGTTCATTCATATGCCCCTCCGCCTAGAAGCCTGCCAGGAGTCGCTCCTTGTCCGTGCCTTCTGGCACCGGCGACCATTCCCCGCCCTCGTCGGCACCCGGGTGTTACAGGCTATTCTGATACTTTGATGGACGCGCTATTTTTATATTTTAATGGACGCGCTATTCTGTTACTTTGATGGACTCGCTGTTCTGATACTTTAATGGAAGCGCTATTCTGATACTTTGATGGACGCGCTGTTCTGATACTTTGATGGACGCGCTGTTCTGATACTTTAATGGACGCGCTATTCTGATACTTTGATGGACGCACTGTATGCGCTATTCCGATACTTTGATGGACGCGTTGTTCTGATACTTTAATGGACGTGCTATTCTGATACTTTGATGGACGCGCTGTTCAAACATTTGCGATGGACGTGTGATTTTAATACTTAATCTGCACACTCGATAGATAGGTTAGCAACCAATATGAAGGTTAATTAAATCATTAACCAATGTTTAGTTTTCATCAAAACTTAGGGAAATGCACATCAGACATTTTAGAGACTTCACAATCTCCCCATTTTTGATGATGACAAACATTGAGAAGATTTAATGAACCTCAGAAAATATCAACAAAGAAAATAGCATATATCAGACAGGTTGAAATTTTCTTAAGCGAACAGATCATATCGTATTCATTCTCCCATATCATATTTATTCTCCCATTCTCCTATAACATATTTCTATCACAAATCTCAATTTCTCCTATTCTCCCCCTTTTGTCAACATCAAAAGGGGTTATCAAGTTTTATTAATGAGATATGTTAAGGGCAAGATAACATGTTAAGAAAATCATAGTAATGCAGCAAGCATATTAAACATACTCCACTTAAACTATTGTATCATTACTCCCCCTGAACTAATGGTTAGTTGAAAGAACATGTATATAGGGGTAATGACAGATTTAGCACAGACAGCTTAACATTCAGACATGCCATTCAACAATGCAATGCATGTTTAGATTATCTCTAATAAATAAAAACCTATCTTCTGCGAGGGGTTTAGTGAAAATATCAGCCCATTGATTTTCAGTTTTAACAAACTTAATATCAATGATGCCTTTCTAAACATAATCCCTAATGAAATGATGTTTGATTTCAATATGCTTAGCCTTAAAATGTTGAATTGGATTTTTAGTTAAGCATATAACACTAGAATTGTCACACCATACAGATATGTTATGTTCATAAATAGAGTAATCCTCAAGTTGATGTTTTACCCATAAGAGTTGATAGCAGCAACTAGCAGCAGAGATGTATTCTGCTTCAACAGTAGACAGGGCAATGGTTGTCTGCCTCTTGCTTGACCATGAGACTAAACTTGCTCCAATGAAGTGACATCCTCCACTGGTGCTTTTTCTTTCTATTGTCTCCAGCAAAGTCAGCATCACAATATCCCACTAATCTGTATTCTTTTGATCTTAAGTACAGCAAACCAAGATTAGTAGTTCCAAGCAAATATTTAAATATTCTTTTAACAGCCTTAAGATGAGATTCTCTAGGATCAGATTGGAATCTAGCACATATACAGACACTTAATTGAATGTCAGGCCTGCTTGAATTTAAGTACAATAGAGAGCCAATCATACCTCTGTAGGCAGTTTGATCTACCTTTTTACCTTCATCATCTTTGCTTAGTTTTGCATTGGGTTGCATAGGGGTTTTCATGAGCTTTGCATTTTCCATTTTGCATTTCTTGAGTATCTCCTTGGTATATTTTTGTTGATGAATGTAAATTCCATCACTTGTCTGCTTGATTTGTAATCCAAGGAAGAACTTTAATTCTCCCATCATGCTCATCTCAAATTCAGCTTGCATTAGATTTGAAAATTCCTTGCACAACTTTCATTAGTTGCTCCAAAAATAATATCATCAACATATATTTGAACTATAATAAAGTTCTCTTTAGAGCATTTTTTGAACCGAGTAGTGTATACTTGTCCTCTAGTAAAACCATTATGCATGAGAAAAGAAATGAGTCTATCATACCATGCTCTAGGTGCTTGGTTCAAACCATATAATGCCTTTTTAAGTTTGAAAACGTGATCTGGTTTATCAGTATCCTCAAAACCAGGGGGTTGCTTAACATACACTTCTTCTTCAATTATACCATTTAGAAAAGCACTTTTTACATCCATTTGAAACAGGGTAATTTGGTGTTGTGCAGCATATGACATTAAAATGTGTATGGCTTCTATTCTAGCTACAGGTGCAAAGGTTTCGGTATAATCAATACCTTCTTGTTGGTTGTAGCCTTGAGCTACTAACCTTGCCTTATTTATGACAACTTTACCATCTTCATCTAATTTGTTTCTGAAGACCCATCTTGTTCCAATAACTGGCTTATTTTTAGGCTTAGAGACAAGAGTCCAGACATCATTTCTGGTGAACTGGTTAAGTTCTTCTTGCATAGCGAGAATCCAGCTTTCATCCTCAAGAGCTTCTTCAATGCGTTTAGGCTCCAAATCTGAAATAAAGGCCACATTGCTTGATTCTCTTAATGTGGATCTGGTTCTTACTCCCTCAGAAGGATTTCCAATAATAAGATCCTTAGGATGATGAGTGTTGAACTTCCAATCCTTTTTGAGATCATCATGAAGATCTTGACTTGTCTGCTGACTGGTCTGCTCCACTTGTCTTTCGACCTCGAGCACAGGTTCATTTTGGTTAGATCGGGTTGTTGACTTTCTGGCTTGTTTATATCAAGACCTGCAAGATCATCTTCTAGATCTGATAGTTCTTTATCAGTCTTTAATCCATCATTGAATTTAACATGAACAGATTCTTCAATAATACAAGTTCTTGAATTGTAAACTCTAAAAACCTTAGACTTTTCAGAATAACCTACGAAAATACCTTTATCTACCTTAGAATCAAACTTTCCAAGATTATCTTTGGTATTCAGAATAAAACATTCACATCCGAAAGCATGAAAATAAGATATGTTGGGGCTTTTTCCTTTCCATAATTCATAAGGAGTCATTTTTAGAAAAGGCCTAATAAGTATTCTGTTTTGTACATAACAAGAAGTGTTTCTGACACGCCAGAAGTACTTAGGGAGATTATTTTCATTGAGCATAGATCTAGCCATCTCTTGCAGAGATCTGTTCTCTCTCTCAACCACTCCATTTTGCTGTGGAGTTCTAGGTGCAGAGAAATTGTGAGAGATTCCATTCTCATCACAGAACTGTCTAAACTGCTCATTTTCAAATTCTCCCCCATGATCACTTCTAAGGGTAGAAATACAGAAACCTTGGTCATTTTGTACTCTTTTGCAGAATACTGAGAAAGCCTTAAAAGACTCATCCTTGTGTGTTAGGAAGAGTACCCATGTGTATCTAGAATAGTCATCAACTATGACAAATCCATATTTTCTTCCAGCCAAGCTGGCAACACTAACTGGGCCAAACAGATCCATGTGTAACAACTGAAGAGGTCTAGAGGTTGATACTTGGTTTTTAGATTTGAAACTTGATTTTATCTGTTTACCTCTCTAACATGCATCACACAAGACATTTTTCTTAAAGCTAATATCAGGCAATCCTCTCACGAGATTATTCTTTTTTAATTCAGAAATTAGTTTCATACTAGCATGTCCTAGTTTCTTATGCCATAACCATCTCTCATCCTCTTTAGACATCAGACAGGTTATATTTTAATATGAGAGATCAGACAGTTCAATCTTATAAAGATTTTGTTGCCTTTTAGCTGAAAAGAAGGTTTTGCCACTACAGTCTTTAACTATGCATACATCCTTGGTAAAGGAAACATCAAAACCACTATCACATAATTGACTTATGCTAAGCAAGTTGTGTCTTAATCCTTTAACCATAAGCACATTAGATATAGAGGGAAGAGGGCGTTTACCACCAATAGTACTAATTCCTATAACTTTCCCTTTCTGATTTCCTCCGAAGGCAACGTATCCTCCTTTCTTAAGTTGGAGGTCTAGGAACATAGACCTTTCTCCTGTCATATGACGCGAGCAGTCATGTCCAGGTACCAGCAGTGGTGTTTTCTTTGTCTTGTTGAGGACATCTGCAACAAAAATTATTTGATCTTTAGGTACCCATATTTTTCTGGGTCCTTTTCTTTTAGTTATAGGAGTTTGTAAATACTTCCTTCTCTTTTTATGGATACACTTAGACATAACATGCCCAGTTTTTCCACAGAAGTTACAAATAGGTGTTGATTTGGTTACAGTTGACTTAACAGATACTGTAGGAACTTTAGTTGATACTTTATGATGTGTCTGATGGACATATCCAATACCTTCTTTGTTAAGAGAGTGCTTCTGAATATCAAGTAGCTCAGTCAGATTGTCTCTACCATTAACAAATTTGGCAAGATCAGAAGTGAGCTCTTCCACTTTCTGTTGAAGTTTTTCAACTTCTTCAGATGGTGATGTTTCACTTGAGATCTTAGCTTCATTAGACTTTTCAGTCTTTGACGCACTTTATTCTCTTTTAGTTTCTCGCACTCTTGAGATTTCTGTTTATGCTCACTGGTGAGCTTTACATACTCTCTCTTGAGGGATTTGAAGGATTTAGATAAGCAGTTGGATTCCTCCAACAACTCCTCATAGGCATCAAGTAATTCCTCATAGTTAGGATGTACCTCATCATCAGAGTCTGATTCAGTGTTGGCCATCAAACAGAGATTGGCTTCTTCCTCAGTTTCTTCATCAGAAGATGTTGACTCCAGATCCTCCCAAGTAGCCATCATTCCTTTCTTCTTATTCTTGAAGAATTTCTTATAAGGGACCTTCTTGAGTTGAGGACATTCAGCCTTGAAGTGACCGGGCTTCTTGCACTCATAGCAAACAATTGGACTTTTGTCTGTTGAGGTGGATTCTTTGAAGTTCTTGTCCTTGTTGAACCTTCTGAATGGCCTATCCTTCTTGAACTTCTTTTTCTGTAGGAGAAGCTTTATCTTCCTGGTCAGGAGAGACAGCTCTTCATCACTCTCAGAATCATCGAGTTCTGATAGGTTAGCATCACTGGATGACTCATCTGCCTTCAGAGCCTTGGAAACTTTTGCTGACTTTTGATCAGCTTTCAGAGCAATTGACTTGCCCTTCTTTGGTGCAACTTCATCTCCAAGTTCTTGCTCATGAACAGTGAGTGTTCCAAGAGGTTCATCCATAGTCAAGGTAGTGAGATCCTTGGCTTGGGAGATAGCAGTGACCAAAGGTCTCCACTGTTTAGGTAGACTTCTCAGAATCTTTCCAACCTTCTCAGCATTGGTATAGACTTTGCCAAGAGATTTCAAACTGTTGATTATAGTTTGGAATCTTCCTATCATCTGAGCAACAGACTCACCTTCCTCAATGATGAACAGTTGATCAGCCTCTGGCTCGACTAGTTTTTGACTAGTAAAGACCATGGTTTTATTCAAGTTTAATCTCATTTTCGCCCAAATTAGACTTGATTGTCTTCAAGCAGCATTTTGAGTCTCTAAAGTAGTTTTAGGGTAATTTAGCTAATTTAGAGTCAAATAAAGCACTTACTGCTATTTCTTGTTTTTAGGTTAATAAAGAGAAGCAATTCTGGAATTATTCGCCTCGCGAGCCTGAAGCCTTGCTGTGCCAGAAATACCATCCTCTCTGTCTCGCCACGCGAACCATGTCTCGCCTCGCGAACCTGGAAGTCAGAAAGCATCACGGTCAGCCCGTGATTCCCATCACGGGCATGATGAGAAGACCCTAAAGGACAGAGACCATCACAGCTTAGCCGTGATGAAGGTCACGGCTGTGACAGATTGGAATTTGAAGCCTCGCCCTGTGAATCACTGTCTCGCCTCGCGAGAACCCAATTTAAACTCGCGCCACAATTAATATTCGCGTCGCGAGAGGCTTCTCACCTCGCGAGCGCACGCAGATCCTGGGCTTATAAGTTGCTGTTTAGGGCAGAAGCGAAGGATCATCTTTTATCTCCTTCTTCCTATCTTTTTCATAGTGCGGTTGCGAATTAGGTTTAGTATTTTTGTGTTTCTTTTGTAATGAAGAACTAGTCTCCTTGATTGATCTACTGTAACCGGTTTGCACCGCCACTTGAGGTTCTGTAATTCCTGAACTCATTGCTATTCTCTTTCAATATTTGTTCTGTATGTTCTGTTTGCTTAATTCAGGATTATATAGAATATATATTGATTTGTTTCGATGATTGTGTGTTCCAAATATTGAAAGAGAATAATCCTGAACTAAGCAAACAGAACATACAGAACAAATATTGAAAGAGAATAGCAATGAGTTCAGGAATTACAGAACCTCAAGTGGCGGTGCAAACCGGTTATAGTAGATCAATTAAGGAGACTAGTTCTCCATTACAAAAGAAACACAAAAATACTAAACCTAACTCACAGCCGCACTATGAAAAAGATAGGAAGAAGGAGATAAAAGATGATCCTTCGTTTCTGCCCTAAACAACAACTTATAAGCCCGGGATCTGCGTGCGCTCGCGAGGCGAGAAGCCTCTCGCGACGCGAATATTAATTGTGGCGCGAGTTTAAATTGGGTTCTCGCGAGGCGAGACAGTGATTCACAGGGCGAGGCTTCAAATTCCAATCTGTCACAGCCGTGACCTTCATCACGGCTAAGCTGTGATGGTCTCTGTCCTTTAGGGTCTTCTCATCATGCCCGTGATGGGAATCACGGGCTGACCGTGATGCTTTCTGACTTCCAGGTTCGCGAGGCGAGACATGGTTCGCGTGGCGAGACAGAGAGGATGGCATTTCTGGCACAGCAAGGCTTCAGGCTCGCGAGGCGAATAATTCCAGAATTGCTTCTCTTTATTAACCTAAAAACAAGAAATAGCAGTAAGTGCTTTATTTGACTCTAAATTAGCTAAATTACCCTAAAACTACTTTAGAGACTCAAAATGCTGCTTGAAGACAATCAAGTCTAATTTGTGCGAAAATGAGATTAAACTTGAATAAAACCATGGTCTTTACTAGTCAAAAACTAGTCGAGCCAGAGGCTGATCAAAATACCCCAAACTTAAACTTTGCTTATCCCCAAGCAAATTAAAACTCAAAAAGAACTCAGACTTGGCAAGCTTAAAAGATTCAATCAAATTCGCACACATTTCATGCACTTTCAACAAAACAATTTTTTTTCTTCAATGTTTTCCCCCTTTTCAACAATGCAATCCCCACATTCATTTACTTTAAACAATTGAGAATTCCATCATTCATGCAATCAGAAATCTAAGTTGAGGATCCAAGTTACACACAAAGGGGAGATCACCAAATTCAAACAATCGCCTTCCTCACAAGGGCATTTAGTGTTTCACTCATTCGCTCAATTTGTCTAGGCTATCAACATTTCACTCAATTTCACTTTTAAGAGCACTTCCCATGAATTTGATTTTCATCTCAAACAAGGTTCCCACGAAAACATGCACGCAACATCAAAAGGTCTTTTAAGGTTGTAATGGGGCCTGGCTAAGGGTAGGATATACAAAGGAACTAGGCTTAAGTCCCTAGGAACTTAGAGAGCATGAACATTTTGATACATTGAATTTCCACTCAAGTTCCTTTTTCCATTTTTTTTTCATTCTTCTTTATGCTTTTGGGTGACTACAGCCTTTTTCTTCTAATATCCTTTTTGACATTTTTGCACTTTTCTCTTCCTCTTTTTTTTCTTTTTTTTTCCTTTGGCTCCAACCTTTATTTTTTTCTTTTTCTCAATCCCAAACAACATATCATATCCTTGTAGCCACCCCAAACTTAGTTTCTTGTAACCCTTCTCTTGCTAAGCTTTCATGCTCTCCTAATCCTAAGATTGGGGTTAACATGGTTTTTCATATTTTTAGCTTATAACATAGGGTCATCATGAAAAAATAGGCTAATTAGGCTCAAATGGGCTAACTAGGGAACATGCATTAGGGACTGGTTCAATTTTAGGCCAAGTAGCTAATTCAAAGAAAATTGCCTAAATCATTTGGTGCAAACACATAGACATGCAAACCATGAAGAGATTCAAGCAAATTCGGGAAAGTGCAACTTGAAAGTGATTCACACAATTAAAAACATGTTGGAGGCTCAAATCCTCACCTGGACATTTTTCGCAAATTGTTTGACCGAGATTCTATCCCTAGTGCGTGCATCCCTTCACCCCAAACTTATCATAAATCATGCAATCAAAATAAAATATCTCAAGGTTCAATTTTCAATTTTTCACATGGGGATCAATTTTCAAATTTCAAGACCTAGGGGGAAATCATCAACAGTTAACACATGTCATGCAATCATCTATGCAAAATTTGATCAAAAACCAATAAGCTCACCGACACAAGACTCAACACACAAACTCTTGATCTTCTCAAATTATTCAAGAGCTAAAAGAAAAGAAAACAAAAACAAAGCAAGAAAAAGACAATTAAAAAGAAGAGGGTTTAGAGAAACTCATGGAGGTGGTTCCACCGGGATCCCACTGTCTGTAATACAACGACCACAAAATGCTCAAAGTGCGATATGATCCTCCCGGATCCCATGGCTTGTAGCATAAGTATGGGAGTGGGCACCTGATAATCATGGTAACTCCGCCAGGTGCGGCGGACTTCTCACTCCCTCTTGGGTCAGATTTGACCTCCTGGTCAACAAATTCAACAAAATCCTCCCAATAAAATTGGGGTTCAACCTCTTGGACTGGCCATAGTGTCTTCATATTCAAGGATGCAAAATCCAGTCTCTCAGGCAGAGGTTTGAACTCCATCACCGGTTGTACCACAGTGGGAGGTGGCAAACAGGTGTCGAGGGTCTCTGGTGCTGCTTCAACTTCTGCACGATCTTCATTCACTGCGCTGACAAATCCATCACCTGTTATACATGCAGAAATCTCAGCACACACCACACAAGGGTTAGTGTTAGTACAGTCAGTACATATAGTACAACAAACTGAATCAGAAAAAGATTGAATGTCTGGAAATTCAACACACAGTTCATCCATCCCATCATTTTCAACACATCCATATGAATTAATTGAATCATCTAATTCCAAAGGTTCTTCATCATCCTCAAGCATGGTGAAGCAGATGTCCTCCTCATCCTCATTTTCTGTGTTTCTTGGCTGAACAGGGACCTCAACCTCATATGTCTCATGTTCCATATGGACGTTTTTCTCCTCATACCCTGAAAAGAATGAGCTTTCAAAACATGCTACACACGAAGCAAATTCATTACAATCAGCACATGAGGTATAATAGATAGAATCAGGAAAGGTGTGAATATCTGGAGATTCAACACACAGTTCATCAATAGAAGTATTCTTGACATCATTATCAAAATTATCCTTAGAGGAAGTATTGTCAAGAACAATTATTTGCGAATCTGTATGTTCTTCAAGGAGATGTGGAGTTTGCAGTGTAGCTAAGGAGGAAACGATGAGAGCATTTTGAGTGGCAAAATCCTGACGACTTGCCTCCATCCTCTGTTGAAATTCAAAATTACTTGCTTCCATCCTCTGTTGGAATTCAAGATTATTCCTTGCCATTTGTTGTACCATTTCTTCCAGACTGAATTGGCATATTGTGAGGTCAGGCTGATATTGTAGCTCGCGTGTCGTTTGATGCACCAAAGATGTTATCTCATCCAAGATGCTATCTCATCCAGCCTCGCCCCGCGAATCACTATCTCGCCTCGCGAGAACCCAATTTAAACTCGCGCCACAATTAATATTTGCGTCGCGAGAGGCTTCTCGTCTCGCGAGCGCACGCAGATCCTGGGCTTATAAGTTGCTGTTTAGGGCAGAAACGAAGGATCATCTTTTATCTCCTTCTTCCTATCTTTTTCATAGTGCAGCTGCGAATTAGGTTTAGTATTTTTGTGTTTCTTTTGTAATGGAGAATTAGTCTCCTTGATTGATCTACTGTAACCAGTTTGCACCGCCACTTGAGATTCTGTAATTCCTGAACTCATTGCTATTCTCTTTCAATATTTGTTCTGTATGTTCTGTTTGCTTAATTCAGGATTATATAGAATATATATTGATTTGTTTCGATGATTGTGTGTTCCTAAACTTAATCGTGTTTGCTTAATTCGCGTGTGTTCATTGGTGTTTGCTTAATTCACGAGCGCTTCATCCATATGCTTAATTCGTAATTAGGAACATATGTCTCGTAGCTTCGGTTTCGCTTGTTAATTGATGTTACAATCGAAAAGGGATTAGAATCCGCTTAGGGCATGAAATTGTATGAACCAATGATAGTGGGAAACCGAGAACAGTAGGTTAATCGTTTTTAGCTATTTGATAGTTATTTAGTTTGCATTGTTTTCTGTTTGTTTTCTTAATTTAATTTCATATCCAAACCCCCCAAAACTGAATTTTCTGTTAACAACAACCCAAGAGTCCTTGTGAGACGATACTCGAGTTGTCGCACCCTAACTGCATATTTTTACAAACCGCTCTTCTTTTTAACGCGTGCGCGACAGCGTGTCAACAGTTCATACTTTCTGACAAGTATGTCAATCTTTGATTATTTGACTTTAGCTGTTCCTTCATGAGTGACAGCCAAAGTGTCCCATATTTCCTTCGCAGATTCACAAGCACAAACCTTCTCAAACTCCTACGGACTGAGAGCACAGATGATGTTATATCTGGATTTGTGGTTAAGCTTCCATTTTGTCTTTTCAGCACCAGTCCACTGAGCTTTTGGTTTGTTAGTGTTATCATCATTTTTGGGAATGAATGGACCATCTGTGATGACATCCCAAAGATCAGAGTTTGTGGATAGAATAAACCACTGAAATCTATCTTTCTAGTAGTTGTAATTTTCTCCATTGAAGTAAGGAGGTCTGGTTAGGGAGGTTCCTTCAGTCTGATGACTTCCACTTGTACTAGCTCTAGCCATCATATCTATTCTTCAGGACCTTTTACCTCTACATTGTTAGATGCTCAACCCAGAGGCTGAGCTCTGATACCAACTGAAATAGACAACTATAAACACAAGAAGGGGGTTGAATTGTGTTTATCAGAATTTAAGCAAAGTTGAAATCTTTTCGCAAACAAAAAGGCTAGATTTGGACAAGTGGAAGAATACAGGATGGACAAGTGACTTTTGCAAGCACACCACTTGATAGACATAAGAAAACTAAGGCAATTAAAGAGTTTAAGGGAAGAGAGATTGACACGGTTATTTATCCTGGTTCACTCTTCAAAACAAAGAGTTATGTCCAGTCCTTGGCAGCACCAAGATTTATCCACTATAACTGATAAGGTTACAGACTCAAGTATTATTTGCACACCAAGCCTCTTCAGGCTCAAGACAAGTATTATTTTCACACCTAGCATCTTCAGGCTCACTCTGGCTTGTTTGAGAGATTGGGTTTGTAATAAATACAATTTCTCACAGGCAGATCTTTCACTAACACTCAGAGAGTGGTTTAAATGTAAGGCTTAGGAAAGTCTGCGTAATAACTTCAAAATGATTGAAGAATACAGAATAAAAGAATGAAGAAATTAATGCAGAGTAATGACATTTTAATGCAATGTGTATTCTCTCGTGCTTCATCTTCAATGAGTTCTGTATTTATGGTCCTCAAGCATTTAGGATCCGTTAGAGACATCCCCTCAGATGTTGGTTTCAAGCGGAACTTCATTAAATGCAATAGAGTCGTTCTGGGCAGCCATTAATGCAATAGAGTCGTTCCGGGTATTCATTAATGCAATAGAGTCGTTGGTTGTATTCTAACATGAAGGATCATGGCTTTATTCATCGTGCTACAGCCATATCAGAGTTGTGTAAAGAGCTTTTTGTACTTTACTGAGTACACATATCTTTTCGTGTAAGGACCAGAGGTACTAGGGAATAAAGCACGTTGGAAGCATTCTTTAACTGGTCTTTGGTTCTGATTATCCAAGGTTGCTTGAGAGTGTAACTTCTGACCTTTCTTGATAATCGTGAAACTGAGTAAGAGAGAAGGCTTCAAGTCTCTTTCTGGTTCTTGAACTGAGATTTTGATAATCCTTATAGAATTCGTGTTCATAAGATAAGTGTTTCCATCTTGAAAATAATCACGTCTATCTAGTCATTTGAGTTTTCATTCGGGCTAGTAGACGAGCTCCATATTAAGGACTCAGCAAGTCCAAAGACTAGTGGACGAGTGCTTCTGTCACCTTTAGTGGACGAGAGCCTTTGTTACTTTAGTGGACGGGAGCCTTTGTTACTTTAGTGGACGAGAGCCTCTGTTACGCTGGTGTACAAGAGTCTTTTGCCACGTCATTAGACGGATACATTCTGACCTTAATTGACGAACTCCATATGCCACGTCATTGGACGGATACATTCTGACCTTAATGGACGAGCTCCATATGCCACATCATTGGACGAGCCATTCTGACTTTAATGGACGAGCTCCAATTGCCACGTCATTGGACGAGCCATTCTGATACCTTAATGGATGGGCTATTTTGATACTTTGATGGACGCGCTATTATGATACTTTAATGGACGCGTTATTCTGATACTTTGATGGACGCGTTGTTCTGATACTTTAATGGACGTGTGACACGCTGTCGTGCACACGTCAAAAAGCGAGCGGTTTGTAAAAATATGTAGTTAGGGAGCGACAACTCGAGTATCGTCTCACAAGGACTCCTAAAAACAATCAACCTACTGCTCTCGGTTTCCCACTATCATTGGTTCATACAATTCCATGCCCTAAGAGGATTCTAATCTCTTTTCGATTGTAACATCAATTAACAAGCGAAACCGACGCTACGAGACATATGTTCCTAATTCCGAATTAAGCAAACGGATTAAGCCCTTCGTGAATTAAGCAAACACGAATTGAACACACGCGAATTAAGCAAACGCGATTAAGTTAGGAACACACAATCATCGAAACAAATCAATACATACTCTACACAATTCTGAATTAAGCAAACAGAACATATAGAACAAATATTGAAAGAGAATAGCAATGAGTTTAGGAATTACAGAACCTCAAGTGTCGGCGGAACCCGATTACAGTAGATCAATCAAGGAGACTAGTTCTCCATTACAAAGGGAACACAAAACTCTAAACCTAAATTTGCAGCCGTCCTAATCTAAAAGAAAAGAAGATGATGAGAAGATGATCAGTTCTGCCCTAAAACAGATATAAATACAGATTCTGGGTTACACTCTCTCGCGAGGCGAAACATGATTCGCGAGGCGAATCTTATGAACAGGTCCTCATCGTTTGGAATTCTCACGAGGCGAGGTGGTGACTCGCAGGGCGAGACAGAGAGGATGACATTTCTGGCACAGTGAGGCTTCAGGCTCGCGAGGTGAGTAGCCTCTCACGAGGCGAATAACTCTAGAATTGCTTCTCTTTATTAACCTGAAAACAAGAGCTAGCAGTAAGTGCTTTATTCGACTCTAAATCAGCTAAATTACCCTAAAACTACTTTAGAGACTCAAAATGTTGCTTGAAGACAATCAAGTCTAATTTGGGCGAAAACGAGGTATAATTAGCACAAAACATGGTCATACTAGTCATAAAACTAGATGAGCCAGAGGCTGATCAATGTGCTATTCTGATACTTTGATGGACGCGCTGTTCTGATACTTTAATGGACGCGCTATTCTGATACTTTGATTGATGCGTTGTTCAAACATTTGTGATGGACGTGTGATTTTATTACTAAATATGCACACTCGATAGATAAGTTAGCAACCAATATGAAGGTTAATTAAATCATTAACCAATGTTTAGTTTTCATCAAAACTTAGGGAAATGCACATCAGACATTTTAGAGACTTAACACATATATTTTTCATTAATCAATCATAATTTTATAAAATAAAATTTATAATTGATTACTAAAAAATTTTAATATATAATTTAAAATATTAATAACATTACCTTCTAACAATTCCTTCATCTAATGTTCAATCCGCATCATAAAAATATGGTCGATTCCTGTTTTGGTTAGTAAACCTAACACTGGAGTGTTCGATAATGATCATAGAAGGGAAGCAACCGCTCATTTTTTAAAAGCTTTTTCATAAAACTTTTAGGATTTAATTGGTATATACTGATAGTGTAATGTTTTTTTATACTATCAACTAATTAGAAATTGACACATTATTACAAATGTTTGATTCTTATTCTAACCACCTTAAAAGTAAACAATTCCATGATTTCTGATTGGTTGTCAGTGTATAAATATTTACACTGACAATGTATACAAATTAAACTCAAACTTTTAATTATACAAAAGCCACTAAAAAAAACCTGTTTAGTGACCGGAGAATTTGGTCGCTACACATGCTAATTCGGTCGCTATCCTGTTTAGCGACCGAATCAATGGGGTAGCAGAAACCCTAGTCGCTAAATGTTTAACGACCAAATTTGTATTTCGGTCGTAAAATGGCGACCGATATCTCGGTCACTAAATTATATATTTTGGTTGTCGTATAGTTGGTCGCATGCTCAGATAACCGAATTTGGTGGCTGATATTCGATCGCTATTTCGGTCGCTATTCATGAAAATATATATTTTTTTTAAAATTTTCCTGTAACTTAATCCTAGCGACCGAATTTTATTTTTCAAAAAATACCACCATCGATTTTTAATTTCCGATATAAACAAAGTACATCAATATATTTTTTTTTGGATAAATAAAAAACATAAATATAAAGTACTAACGATCCAAAACACCAAAGTCGATATGACCAAGAAAACACATACATTAATTAACGTAAGTTTAATAATTGTTTATCAAAACAAAAAAAAGTTTAATAATGTACTAATTAACGATCTAAACATAAAAACACAACACAATCAATAAGTACTAATCAAAACTCGTCAATTTTCCAAAAGGATGAACATGT
The DNA here is from genome assembly GCA_030762895.1 of Sophora flavescens. NCBI lineage: Eukaryota > Viridiplantae > Streptophyta > Magnoliopsida > Fabales > Fabaceae > Sophora > Sophora flavescens. Next base: position 262,064,557 of record CM061062.1, on the reverse strand, counting down.
AGAAGCGTGAACCCCCATGGTACTTAAACTTTGCCAATGCACCAGTGGACAGCAAATACAACTCCCTGATACCCTTTGTGTCCATTGCAAAATATGGGCGATCCTCATGGATTACTATATTCCCATTGAACAGATTTCCGCATTTGTCTTCAATAGTCACAACACGCGGTATTTCTTGTCCCCGACGATGGTAGAATGATCGCGGAATTGAAATCAAATCCTGCAAATACACACGAACAATTTAGTAATGATTAGTTTATGCCTTAATCATATTAATTTTTTCTTCGATCGTTATTCTTCACTTGATGAGATACTGTACATGGTCTAAATGGATAGTTGTCTCAAAACATTTAGTCGGATCCATTTTATGATAAAACGATAAGGAAAACAAACAAACACGGTTAGGAAGTAAGCACAATGGCATAACCTCACACAAATCATATGTCTAAACTTCATCAACTGATAATAAGCAAACTAGCATGTATTGAATTTAATGGAAAGATTCATGTAGCAAACTAGCATGCAACTTCAAGGCAAGCAAACTAATACCTTTAATCTATCCACACACATTCATTTCGTGTATTGAATTTAATGTCGGGACTTATTTTTACCGATTAACAGACATAATAGTTTTCAGGAAAACAAATGTTTTTACATGGTTTTAAAGGATGATCATACAGAGGACTTTTCCTATAGGAAGTGCCTCGATAACCTATTAATGGAGAAGTATCCAGACATCACCGAGTCGTTCATCAACAAGTATTTCATTACAAGTGACACATTCCAACTCCATTGCCTAGTGAAACAAATGAGAAGAAAACCAGAGCTGCTTTCATAATATTGTGTACAGAGCTGCTTTCTAATGTGAATGAAGATAGCAAACTTGTGCATAATACATAAGCTCCCAAGGCAATCAAGCACTTAATGGCAATTAAAGAATCATTATCATGAAATTCAACCATTAGTATTTGACATAAAATATACATTTATGTGAGAATGGAAAATTGTTTGTGGATCATCAGTGTTTCAAATTTTCAAAGACTAGACTAAATATGAAAAAAAAAACCAAAACTTTACCATAATTGCCTCCTAATCCAAAACTACATAAATCGCAGGGGAGGAAAAAAATGATTAAAGAGGTTTACCAATTTACAGCATAGTAACAACATGAGTATTAAATCACCACAAGCATTTAGAAAATTATTCCAATAACATACACCAATATATAATAATTTAAACATATTATAAACCTTAACAAGTATTAAACTTGCTTAAAAAAATTAACAAGTATTAAACTTCATGTTCAATCAGGCTTTTCATCAAACAGATAATATGCAACAACAAATGCACATTAGATCATCAAAATCATCTTTGCTTGGACAACCAGTGACTTATAGCAGATTAGAAGAGACATTTTTTTTATGAACGCAAAACAGTTTCACTCATCTAAGCATTTGCTTTACAATGATGATAGCAAATAGATGAATACTACCGAATAGAGGCCTTTCCAATTGATCAAGAACAATAACACAGATTAATCTTTCAATCTCCAAATATAACTCAAGAACTTACAGAAGAAAAATACCCAGAAAAAAAAACTACCAAAGTAAGAGGAGGAGGAGGAGTACGAGATAGAGGCGAGAAGAGGAAAACATACCGGAGGAGGAGGAGGACGGCGGCGCAGCTCTGGTGGTGTTGTTGTAGCCGCACGGAGGAGGGAACTGAGAGAGAGAATGGTTAGAAACACACACACACACAGAGAGAGAGAGAGAGAGAGAGAGAGAGAGAGAGAGGGAGGGAGAGCTTACCGTGATGGTGGTGGTCGGAGGAGGGGGCGGCGATCGGTACCGTGGTGGTCGGAGGAGAAAGAGAGAGATAGAGTGAGAGAGAAGAAGAGAGATCGCGAAAATGAAGAAGAAAAGGGAATTCTGAATTTTTAGGGATTTTAGTTTTTAGCGACCGAATTAATCGGTCGCTATTTCGATCGCAATGGTTAATTTTTAAAACCGGTCACAAAGTCGGTCGCTAAAGGATACTATTTGAAATTTTATCCATCATATCTTAGCGACCGAAATGAATTTGGTTGCTAAGTGGCGCAATTTAAAAAATTTTTTTGGAACGCATTAGCGACAAGAATTTAATCGGTCGCAATGTACTAAGAAATTTAACCGTCAGACTATATCCGGTCCCAACTTCGATCGCAATTCCGGTTGCTAATAGGTCAACAAAAGTTGATTATATTTATCTTCTTTTTTGCGATCGAACTAGCGACTAATTTTATCTAATGTATGTTCGATCGCTATTTCGGTTGCAGAGCAAATAATAACTATTGTTCTTGTAGATTCGAATATCGGTCGCAGATGGGAACTAATAAATTCGGTCTCTATTTTCGGTCACCATTTCTAGTATTTTTTGTAGTGATCCAGAGATCTTTTTCAGTAAGAATACTACCCCAGATGTGCGAGTCAGATTAACATATATTCTAGAAGTCACTGAATGTATGGGCACATGTAAATATTTGGGTCTTCCATCGATGATAGGCAGAAAGAAGAAAGCTCTTTTTAGCTACCTGAAGGATAGGATTTGGAGGAGAATCCAAAATTGGTCTGGTAAACACTTATGAAAAGCAGGTAGAGAAATTTTGGTGAAGTCAGTGGCCCAAGCAATCCCAACCTACTATATGAGCACTTTTATGATCCCAACCTCTTTAGAAGAGGAGATGCAAAGGATGATCACCTCTTTTTAGTGGGGATCTAACTGGCAATATGGGAGAGGCATTAATTGTCTTAGCTGGGATCGGTTGAGTATGAGGAAAGAGCATGGTGGTATGGGCTTTTGACATTTTCATGGATTCAATCTAGCCATGCTAGGAAAGAAAGGTTGGAAGATTGCAACCAATCAAGATGCTATAGTTTCGCGTGTCTTCAAAGCTAGATACTTTCCTGAAGAGGATTTTTTGGGGGCTCGACTGGACCATAACCCAAGTTTGGTTTCGCGTAGCATCCACACTTCCCAGGTAGTGGTTAGAGGAGGCATGAGATGGCAAATTGGTAATGGCTATTGTGTGAATGTGTGGAAGGATCCGTGGTTGAGAGAAGTGGATAATCCCTATGTTGGTAGTCACCTAACTGTAGAGGCAACGAGTTTAAGAGTTTCGGATCTTATAAATATTGAAGATGGCTCTTGGAGGACAGAAGTTTTAGAGTCTCTCTTTAGTCAAAGGGACCGTGAGGTAATACTTGGTAATCCCCTTTTGAACCTGAGCAGAGGCGATAGATGTGTATGGAGCTTCACAAAGGATGCTAAATACTCAGTCAAATCCTCTTATTACTACATTATGGAAAGGCTCATGGATAACTCCCATTTGAGAGTTCCAAGCAAGTGGAATAGCATCTGGAGGCTGAAAGTCCCACAAAAGGTAAAAGTTTTTTTTGTGTAGAATGGCAAGAGGTTGCATGCCAACAAGAGCAAGGCTTCAAAATAAAGGGGTTCAATGTACTATCTTGTGTCCACAATGTGATAATGCTGTGGAGAATGATTGGCATTTTTTTCGGGTGTCCTAGTGCGATCAGGTGTTGGGAGGAGGCGGGCTTGTGGTCGGTATTGAGAGAACAGATTGAAGCAGCCGAGGGCTTTGTAGAAGTCTTTTTCTCCCTTCTAACGTCATTGTCGGATGACCATAAAAAGGATATGGCTATGATTCTTTGGTGTCTATGGAAGAGGAGGAATGAAAGAGTGTGGGATAATGTTACTAAGGAGGTAAGTCTCTCTATTACCCATGCACGTGAGATGCTTTCTCAATGGGAGCATGCAAATAATAGGAACCAATCTGATGTTGTTGAGCAAAACTCGATAAACCTGAGTAGTTGGACAAAGCCGAGCGCTGGAGAGGTCAAATGCAATGTAGATGCAGCCATTTTCAAGGAGCAAAGAAAATTTGGTGTAGCGATGTGCCTAAGAAATGAAGAAGGGGAGTTTATAAAAGCTCATTTTGCTTAGTGGTTGGGCATCCCTAGCGCTGAAGATGCAGAAGCTTGGGGCCTTTGGAAGCGATTTCTTAGGTGGCAAATTTGGGGTATCACGATGTCACTATTGAGTTGGATTGCAAATATGTGGTAGATGGCATTGCTGGACAAAAAATTAGCAACAATGATGTGGTATCCATCTTAGAGAGATGCATTAGCAATTTATCTAGTTTTCTAAACTTTAGGGTCAATTTTGTTAGGAGACAAGCCAACCATGTCGCTCACTCTCTAGCTCGAGTGTCATGCTTTTATGCTAGTCGTCATTATTTTGATTATATTCCGACCTGTATTGTTGACGCTTTTTTGAATGATATGAAGTAGTTTTGTTTGGATCAAAAAATAAAATTAAATTAGAATATTCCAAACATAAAAAATAATTATTAACGAAGCCTTTTCTATATTATGAACGAATGATCTCTCTGTATGTAAGGAATATTTTGTGTTGGTTTTGTGTGGTCCACAACTACAACACATTTTTATACTGCACTCGGATTGCCTCGGTTCACTGCATCTGTGTTAAAAAAACGTAAGTGACTCAAAGTTGCTCTGTGTTAACTGTTGGTGGATTATTACAGTGGAAACTCGTGATATTGGCTTTTAGCAAAGGAAATTGTTTCTTCAAGATCAAAATAGGAATATCTGAGTATATTTTTACTTCTTTTGAATGATCAGACTGCATGTATCAACCTAATGAAGGCATATTTTTTTGAACTTTTCCCAAAAAATATTAAGAGAATGCTATTAGTTAAGGATTTTAAAAAAAAAATTGAAATTTGGTGTATTTTATATTTTGAATAATAATAAATTTAGCTTTCCAATTTTATTTTTATTTTTTTGATTTCCTAATACTACCCAACAACACTCAGCAGGAGTTAACAAGGTTGGCCCGGATAGTTAATGGGTACTAAAGATGGGCTTTCACACCATGCCAAGCCCAAACGCAAGCGAAAGAGACCACAGCACCTTAATGACTTCATCTGAAAAGAACAAGCAAAGGGGACTACATCAGGAATAGTATGTAATAGGAGCAATTTACTATTATGGCATTTTATTAAAGAAGTTAGTTAGGCGAAGTATGGATGACAATTTGTATCCCACCTATTGGGCACCTGCAAAAATTATTCATAATGGGTAGGGTAATTACCTGCATAATGGGTAAGGGTCCAGATATTGGTAATTACTCGCAAATTTGAATGGGTATGAGTGCGGGTACGGGTACTATGGTACCCACCCCGTCCCAAACCCGCACATATGTATGTGTATATATAATTATTTATTTATCTATTTATATTACTTATATATATAATTTTAACTATAATACAAATTTTAAAACTAATATTAACCTAAAGATTCTTAACTTTATAAACCTAGTTGCATCTATAATTCTTTTTTCAATGTTTTTATTTATTTAAATATTTTGATTTGTAATGTTTCATGAGTAGATTTAAAAGACATTTGAATCGTTTTTTAATTGTTATAACTTTCTTTTATTATTTATTGTTTTTTCACGGTTAAAGTACGGGTAACTAGTACGGGTACTTAGGTATCCAGAGGGTACGGGTTATGGTACTAAAATTACTACCCACGCGGGTACGAGTCCGAATACGGATAATTTTTTCAAACACGGGTATGAAAGCGGGTACTATAATACTCTACCCGTTGTCATCTCTAAGGCGAAGTGTCATGAGACCCTGTAAATTAGAAAACAAATTGTAAGAAGAGAAATTCTATGATAGCCAAAAAATTAAGGATTTTGATACCGTTATTTTCTTGACTAATAGTTAAATGAATTTTCATTTAATAAAATCATGTCATACCATTTACTATTAAGAGTGTGTTTAGGAAATCTGGAAAAAAAAAGATTATGCTGATAATCTGTTTTTGTATAATCGATTATTGTAATAATCGATTATAATCAGAATCTGTTTTTGTTTGTATATGTTTGCTGAAATCTATTTCGTTTGGGTGGTGTAAAAATAATCACCTTTATGTAGTAAATTATGAAAAAAAATGTATGAATATATTTATTTATAATATTTATTTTTCTTTTAACGTTAGATTTTTTTTTTATATTTTATCATCAAAATTTTTCTATTTATAAAAAATTGAATAAAATTTCTAACTTTTCTCCATGACTATGGAAAACATGTGAAAATATACTATTTTTTTACAATAATTGAATAAAAACAATATATATTTCAGTTTAATAAAAACAAGTTATTGTTATAACAAAAAAAAAGTATTGGTATAAAAAAGATTAAAAAAAAAACTATTGGGTGTGGCGCACGTAGGAGATCGCTTATAAAATGTAAAAACAAGGTATTGCCTTGTGGCCTTATCATGCATTGGCACTTTGGCAGTTTGCCGTGGGGAAGGGTCATTATGGGGAAGGCAAAGTGACTTTAAGGGATAATCAAAATCTTTCCATCAAAATAGTCCTCAAAAGTAAAGGGTGAAAATCAGCTTAAATTTGTATAAAAATAGTTTTTAAAATATCTAGCTATAAACCCAAACAAAAAAATTATACACAAAAAAGCTTTTAAGTGCAAAAATAGTTGTTTTGGGAAAAAAATAATTTTTCCCAAACATGCTCTAAATAGTGAAACTTTCACTTATTACAGTTGAGTTCCTAACTAATTAAATATATTATTCACTTTTAAATTTTAAATCACTTATTTAAAATAAAAAATCTATTTATCATTTTTAAAATATGTTATATTTATAGTTTTGAACCCTTCAAAGTTTTTTAAAACAAGCATTTACGATTTAAATTATTTTAAAATTGATATAATAATATTACTTAAATTAAAACTTCAAATTTTTCAATTGTAATTAATCATTATTTTTAATTTTTTTGGAGTAAAAAAATATTTAATGTCAAGGACTAAATTGTAATAGGTGAAAGTTTTACTAGTAAATATTAAATCAGATGACATGGCTTCATTAAAAGTAAAAAATAAATTCATTCAATCATTGGTTAAAAAAATAATGATATCAAAACCTTTAGGTTTCTCTGGATACCATAACAACCCCCTTATAATAATTGGTTATAATATTATATAAACTAATAGTGAATGAATGAAAGATAAGCAAAAAAGTAACCCAAAGTTTCCCTCCCTGATTCTTCTAAGAAGATTATCTTGTTTTCCATATCAAGAAATCCTCGTTCCCCTATCCATAACCTATCATGCACCATCTGATAAAAGATTTCAAAAAATAAAAAGAAATTAAATTACAGCTCTAACCCCAAATCCTCAATTCCATTTGGTTTCCAGTGTCCCTCCAGGCCCAGATCGACCCTTGCTGGCAGGCCTACTCTTTTTGGGTACTATTATCTTGTGCCTCCACAGTTTTCCATGGAGCTTTATGGGTTATTAAATATGCTCCATAGTGGGCTGGTATTGTTAATAGAAATGGGCTATCAAACTGATTTAAACTAGGACTTTAATTTTGTCACCTCCCTAATTCATCTTCCCACCTCATCCTTCCCCCAACCCTTTATCCCCACTGTCCAAATTTTACACATACGAAAACTAAGTTTCCGTATGTGTTAAAAAAATTTAACACACACGAAAACTAAGTCTCCGTATGTGTTAAAAAAATTAACACACACGGAAACTAAGTTTCCCTGTGTTAAAAAATAACACACATGGAAACTAAGTTTCCGCAAGTGTTAAAAAAAATCTAATAAACTCAAAAACTAAGTTTCCATGTGTTAAAAAAAATAACATTCGGGGAAACTAAGTTTCAGCACGCGTTAAAAAAATTTAACACACTCGGAAACTAAGTTTCCACATGTGTTAAAAAAAATAACACACATGGAAACTAAGTTTTCGCATTGTGTTAAAAAAATTTAATACACTTAGAAACCAAGTTTTCATATGTGTTAAAAAAATAACACACATGAAAACTAACTACGTTTATGCACGTGTTAAAAAAATTTAACATACTCGAAAACTAAGTTTTCATATGTGTTTTAAAAAATAACAAACATAGAAACCAAGTTTCGACACGTGTTAAAAAAAATTAACACACTCGAAAACTAAGTTTTCATGTGTTAAAAAAATAACACGCATGAAAACAAAATTTCCGAATGTGTTAAATTTTTTTAACACATGGAAACTAAGTTTCCATATATTAAAAAAGTCATGCCACGGTTTAAGGAATGGTGCTGGATTGATAGAAAATAAATGAGGAGGTATTACTATTTTTAGGGGTATTTAAGGAAATTTAAGTAAAAATTGAAATGAGGAGGTGTGAGGATGATAAATGGGTGGTATGAAAAATAAATCCCTCTAAACTATTATATTTTGCACATAACAAATCTACTCTGTATCTAAAAAATATTTGTATTTTAATTATTTAGTGAGTTAATATTTTTATGGAGTTATATTTTATAGCTAGTTTTCGCAGAGATGAAATGAAAAACGTTATTGATTTCAAAGTAACATAATAACCTTTTTAAATGAGTTTGAAACTTCTATCTTCTTTAAAAATTGATTTTTCATCATTTAATTAGAATTTTCAAACATGTTAGGTTAAACCTGAAATAGATTCTTTTTAGAAAAATGTTTCGTTCAGATTTAATATATATATATATATATATATATATATATATATATATATATATTAAACATGCTTTGAGAATTAATCTATTTAGTTTTTTTAATATAAACTTACCTTTTTATTTTTCAACCAGTACCTACAAGACCATCTTAAAGACATTCTCACTCTACATTTAAAAATCGGTTCAGGCATAATTTGCTAGATACACAAGCATTGAGTTTGGATCCTCTTAATTATTTGTTTTTCTTCTGAGGGTCAAGTGAAGGAGAGAGATAACCATAAAAGTTATAAAATAAATTTCATAAATCTTAATCAAAACTTACTAAAAAATTCTCTGTTTTCATCTCTCGGCCGCTTAACCACTTAACAAAACATAAAGATCTTAAATTCCTCTGCATTTGACTTCAAAATAGCTTGTGAACACTAGCACATGATATACACATTGATGGCAATAAACCGTCATTAGCCCAAGCTTTTAAGCCAAAAGGAAATTGCTCTGTCCATTCATGCCTTTTCTTTTCCAATGGTTTACACATTGATGGCAATAAACCGTCATGCCTTCTCTCTTTCATAGTTCTACCGAACCAAAAGTAGTGTTAATGCAACCATGAATAACTCCTCTACCTTGTTGAATCTCATATTTTGAACTTTGCGTGTCTCCATTTGTTTGAGCGAAATCTACCAAAATACTTATAGGATGTTGCTAATTAGTGCTATTACAACATTGACTAAAGAATCCATAAAAAACAAGTTTTTGTTAAAAATCTAAATATTTAATTTCTCAAAAATTTAAAGACAAATGCTAACCAGGATCTTAAGGACATTAGTTAAAGAAATAAAGATATAAATTATGTATTAGAAAGTGGTGAATTCAAATTTTCCAAAGTTAAAAACAAAGTTTCTATTTTTTGATTCATTAACCAGTATCTTTAGGACACTGGTTAGCAAGATCCAAAGTTAAGTAATCACTTACTAATAAAAAATTTCTTTTTTATTGTATAATCAATGTTCAAAAAGTATTGGTTAGCAATTTTCGTACTTATAAACTGAGGCTTGTTACTATGTTATGAAAACATCCGCTTCCAAATCAAATTGAAGATAAGGAGCTTTGTCTCTCATTTCTTAGGTTTTTCCTTGTATAATAGCTCTCAAAAAATGTGTTAGTTTTCTAAAATTTCTTAAGGCATCAAGTCTCATAATTAATTTATGTCAACAGTTAGCCCGAAAAAGTAAAAAGTATAGAAGCACAAATGCAATGTCCTAAATCCTGCCAGCCAAGCTTAAGGTTTTGCTAAATTCAATGACATCAAACAGAAGAAAGGGCGTCATTACATTCTTTCACTTGGGTAGCTTTACTCCCTTTAACATATATAAGTTAATAGAAACAAAGATCTTAATTACCTAAGATACACATACATACACAAGGCATGCCTCAACACTTAAAACTTCAATACCCATGAAAAGCAACATTTTCACTAATATGACCATGATTAAAAATAACATGTTTAACCAACTTAGGTTGGTCTAAGTGGTAAAGGTTTGGGCCCCTTAAGCAAGTGATATGGGGTTCGAACCCCGATTCTTGTGAGTGAAAAAAACTTGGAAGGGGATTACACACCTTATGTGCCTTCTGATTCCTCGACATTTTCGCACCTACCACATGGATACCAAAAAAAAAAAAAAAAAGAAAACATCTCTAAACCGTTAAAATATTTTTGAGGAACAACCAATGAGATATTTTTCTCTTAATCTTCTTCTCCTTAATGGTGTCTAAGCTAGGCTTCCACTCTTTCCCTGACAATTGCCTACTCAAATATTCTGGCCTCCCTTCTACCATTTCTTGCAAATACTCAGAAAAATCAAACCTATCTTCTCCATTATTCTCCATGCACTCCTTTCTTTTCAACACTTCACCCTCTCCAATTGTAGCACCATGGCATAGCCTAGCAAGCCAAGGAAGAAACCTTGAAGAAGACATGAAATACTTGTTGTGTTTCAAAGCAGAATTAACAATGAAGAGAATGTGGTTACTTTCTTCACTGCTCAATCCTATTGGCTTCCCTCTCTTCATTGGGAGCATTAGATATATGTTTCTCATCTCTAGCTTCTTGTCAGCAGGTAATGGAATTGGCCTTTTTTGGTTCATAGCTGAATGGAACTCAACCACTACATGTTGTGGGTGATCTAACATGAGCTCTGCCACTGTTAATGGTTGGTCAAATTCTTGAACTGACCCATCACAGTATACAATTTTCCCAGTGGTATCTGAGGCATGAAATGAGATATGGTTTCCCATGAGATAGGCTATGAGGTTCAATTGAAGGTGGTGTTGTGGAAGAAAGAGAATGAGAAGAGAGTACTAGTTGTAAAGTCTAAGGACACAGGATGTGAACTTAGTTATATTGGGGCTTGGGCGATGTACAAACAGAGAGAAAAAATGTCACACATTGATTGCATTTACACCTCTCACATTTTATTTATGAGACAAGATTGAAATGAGTTTAAGTTTGATACTGTCAATATAATTTTTTTTACACTTAAACCAATTATAAATCACATAATGTATATAACTTTTAATACAAATATTATAAATATGATTAATTGATAATGTAAAAAAAGATCTTTCTACTAGTTCTTAAAATTTGGATTTTGACCTAACTCGACCAAAAAGCTAACTTACAGGGTGAGAGTTGTCCCTTACTTATAAGTATTATTCAGACTATATCACTATCCAATGTGAGACTCCAAAACACCCCATCACGCTCAAGATTGGATATTTGAAGCGTGAAGTTTGCAGGACTAGACATCTATGGGTGGCACAACGGATCTAGCATAGGCTCTGATACCATCTTAAAATTCGAATTTACTTCTACACTAATTATGCAAGACAATTAAATTCTTAAATATATTTTCTGCAAAATGTAAAATAGGCTCAATTATAATTAGATAATAAGTATCATACATATATGAAATAACGTGTGTGTGACTAGTGGGACAGAAGCAATGTTATAACAGAACTGATGTTTGTTAAACCGCTCCATCTTGTGATGGATATAATGGAATGTTGGACTTGGTAGTTTAATTTGGCTAGGTCGTTGGCTTTCAAGTTACAACTACACTATTGCTTCCACTTTGACTTGGGAATTGGGCTGTCTCCCACATTTATTAATTTGTTTCCTTAAAATAATATATGATCCTCAAAATTTTTATTTTTTTATAAGTAAAAGTGTACATTACTATATTAGGATTAAGGGTCTTCGAGTCCGTATACAAAAGATAAAAAATGTCCGAAAGTGAGAAAATAGTGAAAGCTTCAACCAATCCTCAATTTTTCTTATATATGTAGTGATATTTATTTAGATTGTGAGTTGAATTTAGATTAAGAATGTTCTTATCTTGCCAAAAGTCGATTTACCTAACAGGAAAATGAATTCAAGGAACCGTTCAACTACAACTTCATTAACTAATTTGATTAGAGTATTATGGGTGGTACGTGATGCAGTACTTTAAATTAAGCCGAACATAACCATCGTGTCAGAGAAATATAGACAATACATAATGCTCAAACTAATCCAAACCATGGCTCGGTTTCGTAAAAACTAGCGGATAGTGGATAAATTAGCGGATAATGTATAACGGATAAGCTAACGGATAATAGATAAACTAGCGGATTAAATTTGAAGTGTTTGATAAAACTAGCCGTTGGACTAACTGATTAATATAAAATTACATAGAAGAACATGTTTGAATATTTTTTTATATAAACTATATATATGTATTTATATATATTATTTATTTTAAAATAATTATCGATTTTAACACCTTAATTTATTTTAAATTATTTATCATTTCAAATATTAAAATATTAATTTTTAATTTTAATATTTATTTAGTTTTAGTTATTTTTTATAAATAATATGAAATAATAATATTTTATTTTGTTAGTGAAGGATAAGTAATGAATTTATTTAAGATAGTAAGGATAAAAATGGAAGAAAAAGTGATACGCTATATGTTATAAGCTCAATTGCTACTTCAAGTAGTATCTAGAAAAAAGGTTATATGCTAGTGGAAAAACGTTATACGCTAATTTTAAAAACAGTTGTCAAACGGGACTGATTTTTTATCCGCTAAACACTAGTATTTTTGACAAACCAGACTGTGCCTATATCACTTTTCACACCCCATGTCACATAGTTTTATTATGCAAGAATATATATCTTTTTCGGTTGGTTAAAGTAATCTTTTGATCCTTATATGTGACACTGATTTTCAATTTGGTCCCTATACGTAAAAAGTTATCAATTTAGTCCCTATACGTGATACTGATTTTCAACTTGGTCCTCACCGCTAATTGATCCCTATATAAGAGGGACCAAATTATAAATTATTATTACATATAGGGACCAAATTGAAAATAATTGTCACATGTAGGGACCGATTTCAAAATTTTTTTTGTTGAATTGTTCCCTACTTGTGATAATAATTTGCAATTTGGTCCTCTTATATAGGAACCAATTAGTCGTGAGGACCAAATTGAAAACCAGTGTCACGTATAGGGACCAAATTGATAACATTTTACGTATAAGAACCAAATTAAAAATCAGTGTCACGTATATGGACCAAAAGATTATTTTAACCTTTTCTGTTTATCATTTCCCTCTCATGTTATGCGTCAAACATCAGAGAATCCAAGTCCGTATCGTGCTCCGCAATTTGTCTCTGTTAGGGGTGTAATCGGGTCGGTTCGAATCAGGTTTGAGGGGTTTTTTCACCCGAACCGATCAAATTTGATCGGTTCGAATCTGTCCAATTTTCAACTATGGATCCGAACTGAACCGAACCAATCACAATCGGATCGGATCGGTACGGATTATCGGATTACCTATTAATTTTTTATTTTTTATTTACACTTAAAAGATTAATAAAAAATTAAAAAAATAAAATAAAATATACATATTTAATTATTAATTATATTAAATATATATAAATAATATATTAACATTATATAAAATAATTTAAAAATAAATTTTTATAGGGTTCGGATCGGATCGGATTAGATTTCTCGGATCCGAAACCCGAACCGATCTTGTTCGGGTTGGCGTTTTGGAATCTGATCCGATGATCCGAACCAATCCATCAAAATCGACTCGGATCGGTTCGGATCCGCCGGGTTCACGGATCGGATCATATCCGCTTACACACCTAGTCTCTGTTTATCTTGTATTTCTCTCCCTCGATTGGTACTGAGTAAATACGGTCCAGCTTAATTTGAAGTAAATTTAGGTTGCCTGTCGGTAGTAAGACTTTAACTTCTTCGATAGTAAGTAGTCAAAATAAAAAAAATACAAAAAAAAAAAAGAAAAGAAAAGAGAGGAAAGAAAAGGAAAACTTTTCTTAACCACAGAAAAATAATTGGTTTTTGATGTATTTTTAAAATGTCTATATCAAACGAATGCATCAAGTGCCAATAGGGATGGCACATTTGCTGTGAGGCTTGAGTTTGATTCCTAGATCTCATTTATTGATACGTAATATATAAATTTAACTATAAATCATCATTAAAGTTGGTGGTATTTCTTGACCTTACAATGAAACGTGTCTTCCTCCAATACAAACTTTTTGTATAAAAAAAAAAAAAACCGAATGCATCATGTGTATAGTTAACTCTTCATCCTTTCACATGCATAATCGACTTTCACATCCATACTAGTTATAAAGATCATCTTTTCAACATATGTTTTAAATTCTCCTGTTTGAAATTGGTGACCACTTATTGCTTCTCGTTAAAAAAAAATCTCGTTATTCCTAGAGCGATTATTATAATCACAATATACAATATCAAACATGATGTTCACGAATTCATATTCAAGTAAGAGAACTAAAAAAAGGATGGGGAACAATAGGTACCTGCATTCACTGCTTGGACACCCAACATAACAACATTGCACGTTATCATTATTCTGATGTACCATGAAAGACTTGAATTATGAGGAATTAATTTGTTCACCTTGACTTCATAGAAGGTAGAACGGATCCTTATACATAAATCATTTGGATTTTTTTTCGTGAAATTTGTTGTAACAATAGACAATGGTAAGATTAAAAAGGACATAAACCTAAAAGAGCTTCGATAATGTGACACGAGTCTCTTCCGGTTTAATAAGTAATTCTAGTTCGAATCTGAGTCCTAAGAATACAACGATGTTAAAACCTATGAGGGAGAACTTTGTTGCCCTTGTGACTCTACCTGATTCGAGAGCATAGTCTCTGTAATTGCACACGAGGATATCCCGAGAACAAAAATAAAAAAGAGATTAAAAGGGCATAAATTAATTTAACTAATATTTGGTTTCAGGTTCCATTGCTTCAAGAAGAAGAAAATAACTCCAATGTACAACTAAGAAAATTTGGGAAAAAATGAAAGATCTTTTTATTTATATATATCCTTCAAATTGTTTGCTCTTCTTCCCCTTCTCAAAGAAATTTTGCTTCAAAATTAACTAAATGAGAAACAACACAGTCTGACTTAGAGTATTTGAAAAAGTTTATTTAGACTTATCATATACATCCTTAAGTAAATCTTGAAAAGAGTTTATAAAAATTAATTAATTATAACTTTCTGTAAGTTACTTTTAGTTTATTTCAATAATCTTTCTTGGAAGTCTTGTTGAAATAAACTTATAAATATTATAAAAAAAAATCATAAGTTGTAATGCGATAAACATTTATTGAATAAACATGTTGATTCTGTGGCATATCAGTATTGGTTATTATGCGCACGTGCATTTACATTATTTATGTTACTGCATAATATTTTGTTATTTTGTTAAACCCTTCCCTTCCTTGTATTGCTATATATAAAGCATTCCCCTCTGCGATGCTGAGTGTGTGATCAAGTCTTAGCTACACAAAGTTACAAAGTGTCAAATGAGAGAAAGCTAGTTTTACTAGGAGAACTTGGGTGTAATTGGGGCTAAGGGATCAGTGAGAAAGAGGAAGAGCTGAAAGGAAGATCTTCTTCCATTTTGTAAATTGGATTGACTCTTGAATAGACTGGATTAAGCTTGTGCTTAGTCCCGGAGACGTAGGCATTGATTTGACCGAACTCCGTCATCAAATCTTTGGTGTGTTCTTTCCTTTATCATCAATCTTTTATGTTCTTGAATTGATTTCTACTTTCTGCATATACTGCATACTGTCTTAGGCTGTTTTCTGGTTTTTCTGGTTTTCTCACAGGGGCATTTTATCGAACAACTAGTATCAGAGCTTCACTGCAAGGTCCTGGGCAAGATGCCGAAATTCGACATTGATAAATTCAATGGAAAGAATGATTTTGCTCTATGGAGGTTAAAGATGCGAGCTATGCTTGTACATCAGGGACTGGAAGATGCTCTGGAAGGGGAGAGAAGGTTGCCAAACACGATGTCTGAAAAAGAAAAAAAGGATCTTTTGACCAAGGCACACAGTGCCATCATACTGTGTTTGGGGGATAAAGTCCTTCGAGAGGTATCCAAAGAAAAATCCACTGCTGCTCTGTGGTTGAAGCTCGAAAATCTCTACATGACCAAGTCATTGGCAAATCGATTGTATTTGAAACAAAGGCTCTACAACATCAAGATGCAGTTCGGCACATCCATTGAAGATCATATGGATGAGTTCAATAGGTTGATTCTTGACCTAGAGAACATTGATGTAAAAATAGATGATGAAGACCAAGCCCTACTCTTGATTCGATCTCTGGATAGTTCATTTGAACATCTTGCTGATACTCTTGTCTATGGGAGAGAAACCTTGTCCCTTGAGGAGGTGCAGGCAGCTCTAATCTCAAAAGAGTTGTCCAAGAGAGCTGATTACAAGGAGAGTGACACTGGGGAAAACCTAACTGCAAGAGGCATACCTGACAAGAAAGAAGGAAAAGGAAAGAATCGGGCAAGATCCAAATCCAAAGGAAAATGGAAGTGCTTTATTTGTCATAAAGAGGGTCACTTCAAGAAGAATTGTCCAGAAAGAGGAGCCAAAATGAAGCATTCAAAGGAAGATAAAGGAGATGCATCAGTGGCTTCAGATGGGTATGAAAGTGCAGATGTGCTAGTTGCTGCAACCTGCCAAACACAATCAGAATGGGTAATGGATTCTGGTTGTTCTTTTCACATGTGTCCCAACAAGCAGTGGTTCATCGATTACAAACAGATTGAGGGAGGTCAAGTGATAATGGGAAACAATGCCACATGCAAAGTTATTGGCATTGGATCCATCAAGCTCAAGCTCAATGATGGAACCGAGAAGCTGTTGACAAATGTGAGGCATGTACCTGATCTGAAACGAAACTTGATCTCCCTTGGGACTTTGGAGGAAGTTGGTTTTGGCTTCAAAGCGGAGGACTCTTTACTGAAGGTAATAAAGGGCTCTCGGGTGATAATGAAGGGATACAGGAAGAATGGCTTGTATGTTCTCAAAGGAGAAACCATAATTGGAACTTCCTCTGTGGCTATTGAAAATGATATAAGCAAGGGAAGCTTGTGGCATCAAAGACTTGCCCATATCAGTGAAAGAGGTCTCAAAGAATTACAGAAGCAAGGGCTGTTGTGTGGTGACAAGATAGAAGGTCTTGAATTCTGTGAGCATTGTGTGCTTGGCAAGCAAACAAGAGTAAAGTTCAACACTGCAATTCACAAAACCAAGGACAAGCTGGACTACATACATTCTGATCTATGGGGGCCATCAAGAACACCATCTCATGGAGGCAACAGGTATTTCATCACTTTCATTGATGACTATAGCAGAAAAGTTTGGATATACTTGCTAAAAAGCAAAGATGAAGCTTTTAAAACCTTTGTACATTGGAAAACCAGAGTTGAAAAACAATGTGAAAGGAAAATAAAGGCTTTAAGAACAGATAATGGCCTAGAGTATTGTGGAGAAAAATTCAATGACTTTTGTAAAGACCATGGAATCTATAGAAACAACAATGTAAGGCATACCCCTCAGCAAAATGGTTTAGCAGAAAGGCTAAATAGGACTTTGTTAGAAAGGGTTAGGTGTATGCTTTCTAATGCAGGGTTGTCCAAGCAATTTTGGGGAGAAGCAGCCCACCTGACCTGCTATCTCATTAATGAAGTCCCTCCGCAGCAATTGAGTTCAAGACTCCACAAGAATTATGGAATGGCGGTCCAGATTACAAGAACCTCATAATTTTTGGGTGTCCTGCCTTCTATCATGTAAGTGAAGGCAAACTTGAGCCAAGAGCCAAGAAAGGCTTGTTCATGGGATACCCTGATGGAGTTAAAGGCTATAGGATCTGGTGCCATGACAAGAGAAAATGCATATTCAGCAGAGATGTCACCTTCCATGAAACTGACATGAACAGATCAAAGCTTGCATTCAAATGCAAGGATACAGCTGAACACCTAGAGGAATCCAAGCTTAAGGTGGAGTTTGATGATAATACAGAAATGGACCAAGCCCAACAGACTGTTGGAACTTCAGTGCAGGACACAAATGAACAGCATGACAGCAATTCAGAAACCAATAGCCTGAATGACTATGTACTGGTCAGGGACAGAGAAAGGAGGACAATCAAACCTCCTGACAGGTTTGGCTATGTTGATATGACTGCTTATGCACTAAATGCAGCATATTTTGTGGATGATGAAGAGCCTAGATCATACAAAGAAGCAATGAATGGCAAGCATCATGATAAATGGTTCCAATCTATGACAGAGGAGATGGAATCACTTTTGAAAAATCAAACCTGGAGTTTGGTGGAAAAACCAGCAGAAGCTAAGTTGGTTGGCTGCAAATGGATATTCAAAATGAAAGAAGGGATCCCTGGAATTGAACATCCTAGATTCAAAGCTAGATTGGTTGCAAAGGGTTTCTCTCAGAGAGAAGGCATATATTTCAATGAAATCTTCTCCCTTGCGGTAAAACATTGCTCCATAAGGGTGTTGCTAGCTATAGTAGCACAATTTGATCTCCATCTTGAACAAATGGATGTCAAAACAACATTCTTGCATGGTGAACTTGAGGAGAAGATATTCATGAAACAGCCAAAAGGTTTTGAATTAGCAAAGGGGAAAGAACATATGGTATGCTTACTACACAAGTCTCTGTATGGATTAAAACAATCCCCACGCCAATGGTATAAAAGGTTTGACAGTTTTATGTTAAAACTTGAATTTTCTAAAAGTAACTTTGATAGCTGTGTTTATTATAAACAATTAAAGTCATGTGAATATATCTATCTTCTATTATATGTTGATGATATGTTGATAGCATGTAGAAGCATGACAGAAATTGACAAGCTTAAAGGGTTACTGAAAGCAGAATTTGAAATGAAAGATTTGGGGAATGCCACAAAGATGCTTGGAATGGATATTACAAGAAACAAGGAAACTGGAATCCTCACCATTTCCCAGAAAGGTTACTTGGAGAAAATATTGAACAGGTTCAACATGACAGATTGCACATCTGTCAACATTTCAATTGCAGCTCATTTCAAGCTCTCTGCAGAAGACTGTCCTAAAACAGGCAGAAATCATAGAAATGAAGAATGTGCCCTATGCAAGTGCTGTAGGCAGCTTGATGTATGCCATGGTGTGCACTCACCCGGATATATCCTATGCAGTCAGTGTAGTGAGCAGATACATGGTAAATCCTGGTAAAACACACTGGACAGCAGTTAAGCACATTCTTAGATACTTAAAGTGTTCCAGCAACACTGGTTTAGTATATGGAAAAGATAGACAGAAGCAAGGTGGAGCTACAGGTTATGTGGACTCGGATTTTGCTGGTGATAAAGACAAAAGGAGATCACTAACTGGATATGTATTCGCTTTGTTTGGGAACACCATAAGTTGGAAAGCAACACTCCAACACATTGTTGCTTTATCAACAACAGAAGCTGAATACATAGGAGTAACAGAAGCTGTTAAAGAAGCCCTGTGGTGAAAGGCTTGGTGAATGAGTTAGGAATTGCTCAAGATAATATCCATGTGCTGTGTGATAATTAGAGTGCTATTCACCTCTGTAAGAATCACACCTTCCATGAAAGGACAAAACATATAGACATCAGGTTATACTGGATAAGAGATATCATTTCAGATGGTATGGTGCAGATCAGGAAAATACACACTGCTGAAAATCCTGCAAATTTCATCACAAAGGTTGTTTCTTTGAACAAGTTTAGGCAATGCCTGAACTTGTTGAAAATTGAGACCGCTGATCAAGTTTGGGCAAGGATAGCACTTCTTAATTCTAGTCTTGTTAAGAGTCAAGGTAGACATATGCCAAGGTGGAGATTGTTGATTCTGTGGCATATTAGTATTGGTTATTATGCGCAATGATTCCGTTATTTCATTCTTGCATAATATTCTGTTATTCTGTTAAACCCTTCCCTTCCTTGTATTGCTATATATAAAGCATTCCCCTCTGCCATGCTGAGTGTGTGATCAAGTCTTAGCTACACAAAGTTACAAAGTGTAAGTGAGAGAAAGCTAGTTTTACTAGGAGAACTTGGGTGTAATTGGGGCTAAGGGATCAGTGAGAAAGAGGAAGAGCTGAAAGGAAGATCTTCTTCCATTTTGTAAATTGGATTGACTCTTGAATAGACTGGATTAAGCTTGTGCTTAGTCCCGGAGACGTAGGCATTGATTTGGCCGAACTCCGTCATCAAATCTTTGGTGTGTTCTTTCCTTCACTACAAGAATTTTCGCTGTTTCCCAGGGCCTATGACCCTGGGAAATCCATAAAATCCGTGGGAAAATACACATTTCCCAGGGATGACCCACGGATTTAGATCCCTCGGTTTTCAGCTGGTCGGAAACGTTTCCCAGGGCTTCGCCCTGGGAAATACCCAGGGTTTCAGCCTTGGGAAATTTCCCAGGGATCTATCCCTGGGAAATCTTTCCCAAGGATAGTTCCTTGGGAAATATTTCCCACGGTTAGAACCCTGGGGAATTTTTCCCAGGGATAGAACCCTGGGAAATTTTTCCCAGGGATATATCCCTGGGAAATATATGTTTTGTTTAAATTATAAATAAAACCTTATATACATTAATTTATGCTAAAGTGGATAAATAAATAATAATTATTTTTATATGAATGCATCAACAAAGAAATTAACATCATAATTCAAGCAAACAATTTGTTCAACACAAAATGTTATTCAAGTCATATTTGTTCAACGAAAAATAATAAACATAATAAACATGATAAGTAAAATAAACTAAGAATCCCCATTATAAGGCTCCTCAACAAAATGGTCAAGAGAGTCGTCGTCCTCCTGAGCACGCCCGGGTCGCCTCGACTAGGCCGCGTGCCGTGGGGCCGCCGCTGCAAATCGCCGTGACTTGTCTCCATCAGTTGTCGCATCGTATCCATCATCACACGATGCTCCTCATCCCTCTGCCGCTCCCTCTCTTGGGAAACGACCAACATCTGCCTCAACTGAGCAATCTCATGAGACTCCGAGGGTAACGTCGCATGTGGTGGATGCTCCAACCCTAAGCTCTAACTTGCGCGAGGCCCCTTTCCGATAGTTGCCGGCAAGGTCTCCAGCACCGTACAAATGACCCTTATACTTGCCGCCGACGACTTCTGCCCAAACATTCAGCGCAAGCTGCTCGTCCTCCCGTGGGTTAGTGGGGTGGATGGTGAAGAGGTCGATGATTGAGACCTATGTTGACTCATCCTCTCATGAAACTCCTCCTGTTACAATACATCAGACTATCAAAATTTGAACAATATGTTACAAGATAAATTATGCAGAAAAATGGACAGAGTTTCCCCTAAAACTACAACATCCCAATGTTTACAAACAGAACACCGCAATTTAAATCCATAAATCATCATCAAAAGCTCAATAGGATGCACACAAATTCTCATGTCCAAACTAGTTATAACATTTCCAATGTCGGGCAAGTATCAATAGGTCCAAATATAAAGTGACTCTACTGGACTCAGTAATCAAAACATGAATAGTATGTTACACGATTAATTATGCAGAAAATTGGACAGAGTTTCCCCTAAACCTCAACCTTTACAAATTGAACACCACAATTTAAAACTGCAAGTCATCAAAAGCTTAATAAGATTCACACAAAGCAATATATTCAACTCCCTAAAAGCCAATGCTCAAAAGCCAATGCTAAAACTAGTCATAACATTTGAGGGCTCTGCCTCTCAAGTCCAGTAAAGTATGAGTGTTACAATATCTATTAAAGTCAATAGCTTCTTCAAAAATCAAAAGGGCATATTACCTGAGTGCGCTTGGAGCGCTCATCTATGTACTCGCCGGTAGCCTTCCTAGTATGGGTGCGTTTGTGAACCTCATGAATCTGTACTCCTCGATTATACCGGCGAGCCTATAACACAAGCATAGATGATTAAGATAACAAGTAATGAACTATGATGTTGGAATAAATACATTTAATGCATAAAGAATGACAGTATGAGCATACCATACGATCTGCCCACTGCGACTGGGAAATGCTTCCTCCTGTGTGCATGCTCCCACCCTTTTCTGATGCTCTATTTTTCTTTGCCTGAGCAGAAATTTTTTTAAATTGATCAGAAGCCCAATAACGACACAACTCCTCCCAAATACCATCTCCAATCCAGGATCGCGGTATGCCACTCTCACGAGCCTCCCTAAGCATATCAGAAAGGCGTTCGGAAGCTTTATGGTGAAAGATCCTCTGGATCTCTGACTCATCTTCGTTCCTCCATGCCGCCTGACCCTGTTTTAAGATAAATAACAATTGTTATACTAATAGTTTCGGAAATAATAAAAACCACATTAAGTAAATTGAAATTTGCTACTTACTCTAAACGCATCAAACATACTAATCCGCTCATTGTCAGTGAGTTTTCCCCATGATGTAAATGCCCTATGATACCTTTGCTGGATAACAAACGCGATGGCACTCGCTGCTCTCTTACAAGGAAGGAACCTTAACAGTAAAGATGCATGAACCAATCAAACACATGGTAATAAATTATGATACAATGCATGAATCAACCAAACACATAGAAATTTAATTAATTCTTACCCGTTACCACTAGGCCTAATAATAGGTCGACCATCGGGCATGAGCTCAACTACCTCTACTGCATCTAGCTCCTCTAGCTCCACCGGCTCCACCGGCTCCTCGGCTGCTCATGCACATCTCGCAATCGAAGGTGAGCGTGAATAGCCTGGACTATATTGTTGCTCCTCATCCACACATGCTTGAAGGAGATGCTCTATAGTGTGCATGTGTCGTGACCCCCGGGGTGGGAATCATATCGAAATGAGGCGATGTAGGTGCAACACGTGGAGTCGGTGAAGGTGCTTGTTGTGGTGGGCGCGATGTAGGTACATGTGGGTGTTGTCTTGACGATGCAGCAGGTAAGCGTTGAAGGCATACGTGAGTATCCATCTATAGACTCACGAATCACTAAATTTGTGGAAGGTCTGTTCCGACGACGACGGGGATTTGGACGGGGTCAAGATCAACCATAATACCCTTACCCTTATCGATGGGTGGAGGTGGGTCACGCCCCTGCAGACATGTCTACAGAGCAATTTAATGTTAAAACAAAAGTTATCAGATATAGCAATAATATAAGTTATCTAAGTCATTAAAGTCAACAAATATAACTAACTAATAATCCAACAGCCAAAAATAAGTTATCTAAGTCATAAAGTCAACAAGTATAACTAACTAATAATCCAAATGACCAAAAATAACTTAACCATCCAAATCATACAGTCTTCAGAAGATCTAATACAAATTAACTACGATTTATTCAGAATTTGAGTCATCGTCTTCAGGTCCTGTTGAGTCATTATCTTCTTCCTCATCATCTTCAGATCCTGTCTCTTCATGTTCTTCAGTGGAATTATCGTCTTCTTCATCCAAATGCTCCTGGATGGATGACAAATTGGCGATATTCACTTCTTCACCAGCGACTTGCAAGTCCCCTAAGCCATCAATAGGGTCAACTTCAATGACTTCAGCTACATGTGACATTACATCCACTTGATAAGGCACCTCTCCCTCTGAATCATCCACTTCGATGCTACCCCTTGGTGTTGTCTTGATGGCAACGGACCAACCTCATTTGTCCTTACGAGTTGGTGGATAAGGTACGTAATACACCTGTCTCACATTTTGTGCTATGATAAACGGATCATCCCTTTGATATCTTCTACTCATTCGGATGTCCACAGTATTACATTTCGGGTTAAATTTTGTGCCTCTACCGGATGGATCGAACCAGTTACAATAAAATAGAACTATTCTTTTAGTATAGTCTAAAGAAGGGTACACCAGTTCATATATATGTTGGATCACGCCGTAGAAGTCATCTTCAATTCCTTCTGTGAGACCCTTTACATGGACCCCGCTGTTGATGGTTTTTTTGCCCTCCGTCCATGATTGGGTATGAAATTTGTACCCGTTCACGAAGTAAGTGTGCCATTCTTTGACTTCTGTATTAGGACCATCGGCTAAGTTCCTTAAGTGTTTGTTGATGGGAGTTGGTTGCTCACGGTAAACCTACATATGTCAGTTCTAAAAAATCATGTCTACATTTTACTCACAATGGATAATTCAAAGATTTTTAAGATACTAACTTGTTGCTTAAACCAGATTGGAAACTCAGCATGTATACGAGTGGACTGTTCTTGCTCGCTGTTTGCAGATATCAAGAAGGCACTGTAAAGCTGGACAATATATATTATACGCACAAAAATATATACTATTAGGTATTCGAAAGAAAAAGATACAAAATGCGTACTCAAGGTATGGTGTAACTTCGGTACAATTGATCAACACATGAACATGAGCCGACTTCCTCTCTTTGTCCGATAACCAGTGAGAGGTCTCCTTCCCGGAAGCACGACCAGGCTGGCAAAAGACTGACAAGGTTAACGGATGTCTTTCACTTTCACTTTCCATTTCATTCCTACTATTTTTTGGTGACAACATGAAGTTCTTGAAATAATGGGAACAAAAATGGGTTGTCTCGCGGTGTAAGTAAGACGCACAGATTGATCCTTCAACCTTAGCCTTATTTTTCACCGACCGTTTCGAATCACCCATGAATCTATAAAACAACAAGAAGTTCATAGTCATATCCTTTCACTTCGAATGGAAAAAAGTCTAATTAAAATTCTATGATGGTTATATTACCTTTCAAATGGATACATCCACCTATATTGAACCGGTCCACCAAGCCTCGCTTCATACGTTAGATGTACTGGGAGATGCTCCATAGAATCAAAGAAACCAGGGGGAAATATTTTCTCCAACTTGCATAGAATTATGGGAATATTTTGCTCCATCCTAATCAGGTCATTCTCCCTCAACGTTGCAGAGCACAAATCCTTGAAGAATTGACTCAATTCAGTAAGCGGATTCAATACATGCACGGGCAATGAACTAAAAGCAATAGGAAGTAAACATTCCATGAATACATGACAATCATGGCTTTTCATCCCATGCATCCTTCCTTTTTTAACATCAGCACATCTTGCTAAGTTGGAAGAATAACCGTCTGGCATCCTATGTTCTGTTATCCAGCGACAAACGGTCTTTGCTTCATCGACAGTTAAAGTGTAACTAGCTTTCGGTTTTAACATCTTCCCATTAGCCTGCGACTTTAGCTCCAACTCCGGTCGCCTACAGTACAAAGCTAAGTCCATTCTTGGCTTCTCATTGTCCTTGGTTTTCCCACTGACATTCATGACAGTGTTTACTATGTTATCAAAAAAGTTCTTCTCTATGTGCATAACATCGAGATTGTGTCTCAACAAATTATCTTTCCAATACGGGAGGTCCCAAAAAGTACTTCTTTTTGTCCAGTTATGGCCTTCCCCGTATCCTTGTAATTTGGACACACGACCATTGCCAGTGACTTTTGGTAGTTCTCTTACTCTACTCCAAATCTCTTCCGGTTTGAACCTAGGCGACGGTGCATCTTTTTCAACTTCCTCCTTTTTGAAGGCATTCTTATTCCGTCTAAATGAATGATCCATTTCCAAGAACATACGATGCGAGCCAAACCAAGAACTTTTCCCCCCGTGTTTCAAGGTAAAGGCCTTTGTATACTCCATGCAATGTGGACATGCCAATTTACCATGAGCCCCCCAACCAGACAACATACCATAAGCAGGGAAGTCATTAATGGTCCACATCAAAGCTGCCTTCATTATAAAATTTTCCTTCCTTGCGATATCGTACGTCAACACGCCGCTCCACAACCTCTTCAAATCATCAATCAAAGGTCTGTAAATAAACATCAATACCAGCCTTCTGATTGATGGTCCCATGATGAGACACGTCAAAAACATATAAGGTTTCGACATGCACATATTAGGAGGAAGATTGTATGGAGTAACAATTACGGGCCAACAAGAATATGGTGAAGCCGACGCTTGGATATACGGGGTAAAACCATCGGAGCTTAAACCAAGTCGTACATTACGTGGATCCGAAGTAAAATCAGTATGTACCCGGTCAAAGTGCTTCCATGCTTCGCCATCGGATGGATGCCGTAAGACGTCTGAAGTTCTTTTGTTCTCAAAGTGCCATGTCATTTTTCCTGCAGTTTGCATTGATGCGAACATTCTCTGTAGCCTTGGAACTATTGACAAATAGAACATCGCCTTTACGGGAATTGGTTTGTTATTACTTGTCCCAGACTTGGGAGGGCAATACCTCGAAGCTTGACAAAATTTACATTTGACCAAAGCTCCATCATTTATGCCGAATTCATTGTCGTAATACAACATGCATCCATTAATGCAACAATCAATCCTCTTGACTTCCAATCCCAGCTTCGACACTAACCTCTTTGCACCATAATAATTCTTTGGTACAACTCCTTTTATAGGTGTCATGTCCTGAAGCATTTTCATAAAAAAATCCAAACACTTTTCAGGAATATTCCAATTGGACTTGCAAGCTAAAAGCCTCACACACAGCGATAATTTAGAGTCTGAGGCCCCTTCAAACAATGGCTTTTTTGCTGTCTCAGTTAAAAGATTATAAAATCTTTGTGCTTCCTCATTCGGAAGATCTTCAGTGTTACCGTAATCATGCGCCTCGTTTACCCCGAGAGCATCAACCACCATCTCCTGCATTGACACAAACTGTTCCCCACATCCCATATCTGCACGAGTGCTTGAGGCACCCGTGCAATTCTCGTCAACCCCTAAATCAACATGTGGCACTTCTTCACCAAGGAGAGTCCAAATCCAGAAATTTTCCCTGGAACCCATTCATATACAAGTCAGTCTTCACAAGGTCTTCACTCTTAATCTTTCGACATCGGCATTTAGCACATGGACATCTAATTCGGTTTCCATCATCGATGAAACACTTTTGTCGCTTTGATTGGGTAACAAACTCTTCAACCCCATCTACGAAAGTTGGTTTCAAACCCCTTCTTTTCGGATATAGCCTATCATACACCCAACTACGATTCGAAGGATAACAATCCATCTTCTGCATATTAATAAAAAATCCAGATAAATTTTAACAATAAGAGAATAGCAATCACATTTTTTTTGGGTACAATCTCTCAATGAATTTCACACACTAAAAGGAGTCACCTATTCTTAAAGATGACAAAAGGAATCCCCAAAAATGATTGATGATAATTGAAGAATGCAAAATAAATGCAAATTTTTTAGATATCCAAAGCAATCATAGTAAAATAATTTTTAGGCATGTGATAATAGAAAGAGATACCTGAACACTTGCATACTTTACAGTCAACTAACTAGACAAGCAACCTTACCTTAATTTTCCTCTCAAGTTTGTTTAGAACAGTATTTCTTTCCAGATACTCAACAAAGATACGGGTTTAAGTCATTATCAAAAACACGCTAATATTAATGAAAAATGTTTTCTTTTTGCTCCACGGTTATTTTATATTGTGCTTCATGATGTTCCCAAAAGTCAATTTTGTTTATTGATAAAGTTTCCTTGTGGATGAAACATTTGTAACTTCCCTGTCTCATGTTCACTGTGAAACTTTCATACTTACCATCAACTGCATTAAAGAAACAACACATTAAAATTCATTACAGAAGCTGGGTTTTTGTTTCAAACATTGGTTGATTACTAACTAAGGATTGTGTTGTTTGAATAGAAACGTGTAGCTCTGGTTGGTTATGCTAGTTGTGCAGGATTCTTGATCTCTCTAGCTCACACAAGTCATTTCAATGTAGAAAAATCTGAACATTTCAAGCTTCCTTGTCATGCTTAATTTTCTATGATTGCTCTCCTTTTGGTTCTGCAACTCCACATTTTTTTTTCAACTCAAGTTAATGCAGTAGCATACTGCAATTTTGAACTCCTTTTGCAGACTTTGGACAAGAACAAGAAAAATGTCCCATTTCCCATTGTACTTGATTTTGCTAATGACTTAAAACCTCTAGTTCCACCCATCTAGATGATAATATTAATCAGAGCACCAAAAAAAAAAAGATAATGAACATCGATGGCATAAATAATAGTTCTACAAAAGCAAAAAGGAAAAGGTAATATGGACCAAAATTGGGTTTCACAGCAAGCAAGCAATGGCAATAATTATGCAATGGTAGCAATGGTAAGACAATCAGATGCATATTCCAAGCACTAAAAAACGAGAGGAAGAGAAAATCCAAAGTATCCTTGAAAAGAAGTGCAAAGCTGATACTTGAAGTGAGAAAATCTCATCCTAAACATATCGATTTAAGAAAAATATCAAGTCAAGAAAAATATGTTAAGTTAGAGATTAGAATCATTAACCTGGTCTTTGGTAGAAACAGTAGCTCTTCAGCCTTGATTTCTGTGTATGGCAGGGCTACTGTTCGAGCATTCTACACAAAATGTTAACATACACAAAATGTTAACATTCATCACAGTTGTATAAAAAGTGGAAACTAACTAATCGAAAAAATTTACAAAATAGAGAAAAGATTATCATGTCAAAAAGTAGTATGATAAAATATCAAAAATGACAAGAAACTTAGGTGTAAAAAATAGAAACAGTAACCAAACATGTAAATTCAGTCCTTAACAAAAAGATGGGAGTCATATATCTAAAGTTGACAAGAAGCACATGTGTAAAAAATGCATCATACCAGCAAGTTTCACATAGGCATTGAAGATCATCCAGAAACAATTTGTCCACAATTATCTCAATCAGTCCTTCTGTGGAGACTATATGCTTCATTGGAATTTCATGACAGGCAAGATTCCCAGTAATTCCTACGCTAATTTCCTGAAGCATGAAATTAATCCACAACATAGTTAAGCTTTAGATACTCCTTTAGAGCATGAAAAAGCTTTGAAAAACTATATAAGCATTGTTCATTGGCACTTGGCATTTTCTTCGATGACCACCAAGGTTTCAGTACTCTTCCAATTTTGGTTTTGCCAATTTTTTTAATTGAAATAAATTTTTTTAATTTACTACTAAGAATTGTGAATCTTACCAGTATAACACAATCCTGGTTATAACACCAGCGTCATGTATCCATGTTATCAAGGTAAATAGGATTATAATGTCAGTTATCATGAGGGAAAGAATAAGTATGACAAAATGAAGACCCTATCAGTATCTATGGGTAGTAAAATAAAACAGCTTTTACTGCAGAGTTAACAGGATTATTATTGATGCTTGTTGAATTTAACCAAATTTCATGAATAAATCTCAGACACACATATGGTTGGTAGATGTAACCAAGTTTGCATATTAAGAGACCAAAACTCTGACGTCCAACATGCATTTGGATTAGTGTGAAACATAAAAGAAATAGATAATATAAAAAAAAAGCAGTTAAGATGATCTCATTGTGCAAAAATAATCATAAAACCTATTAGCAATAACCTTAGCGACCTATTATCCAACCAAATTTTCACTCACAATAACCTTAGCAACCATAACTTTGGTTTTTATCTAAACACATGCAGACTTCCTCATCTTATTATGACTTATGGACAGGATTTAGTCTGTTTCCCACCATAATAAGCCTATTAGACTGCCAGAAAGCTGACCTCTTGTCTGAAAGATAGTATCACATCATCTGAGTATTGCTGTGATAAAATCTTGACAGCAACATCCTGCAGAAACATGAAAATTGCAAATGGATATTCAAACCCCCAAAGCAAACAAAACCAAAAAAATTTCGTCATCAGTATTAGACCAGGGACTTACCAAAAAAATTAAAATTGCAAATGGATATTAAGAAGCAATCCCAAACCAAATCTAAATTTAAGTGAAAATGTTACAGAATTGCAAAACAGACACTATACCAAGAAACTAAGATAAAAACCAAAACGATGTAATATATTTCAAAATCATGTCTTGTATAACTGGGGCATATTTCAAAAATGTTCAACACATTGTGATTTTAGAAATTACAACTCCATGCTGAATACAAAAGGCAGCAAAGTCAACTCTTTAACGTTTAGCAGCTGCCAGCCAAATAAATCAAGACATTAATAATTTTTCTTACAGAAAATGAAAATAACATAAACATGCGCAAACCCTAAAATCAATCAAGGAAATTGTGAATTATATATACACACACACACGTATGTAGCAGAGAGCTAATTGTAGTTAATTTCAACAACAAAATAAGGCACAAGCTGAAATCACATCGATTATTGAGTTTAAGAATAAATCGCAGATCAATGTTAATAGAAAATGGTATACGTACTTGAGAACCATAGCTCCTTCTCTTGTTGCTCGCTGCTTCTACGCTAACTGCTCAATGGCGGAAACCCTAAAAATTCGATAGTCTCTCTCTGCTGCTATCTATAGGGTATGTCACTGCATATTTCGTTGGGCCTAAACAGAACTGCAATGGCGAGCCCGGAATGGTGAGGCCGTGATGTCGAGGAGGGTGAGGTTGAGTGGAGTGCAGCTGAGGACTTGGCTGTTCTGTGTTCTTCTCCAAACACCGTGTGAACAGCTGAGGCGCGAAGGGATCGAGTGAAGAGGAGGAAGATGATTTTCCCAGGGGCTTGGCCGTGGGAAACACCGCCTGTCTTTCCGACCGTCAGAGCCGTGGGAAACACCGCCTAATTTGCGACGGAACGTCCGTGGGAAACACCGAGTGAAGAGGAGGAAGATGATTTTCCCAGGGGCTTGGCCGTGGGAAACACCGCCTGTCTTTCCGACCGTCAGAGCCGTGGGAAACACCGCCTAATTTGCGACGGGACGTCCGTGGGAAACTCCGTGTTGACTAGACACGGCTAAGCCCGTGGGAAAACTGAGCCATTTCCCAGGGCTCGGTCCGTGGGAAATAGTGCTTTCTGTTACCTACGGCCCAGCCCGTGGGAAATAAAGCGGGAATGTTTGGCGCCTCTTTTTCCTAGGGACCAAGCCGTGGGAAATCAAGCGAGACATTTCCGAGGGTCTTGGCCGTGGGAAATGTAAAAATTTCCTAGGGATTTTTTTCCCTGGGTAAAAAGCCCTGGGAAATAGCTTAATTTCTTGTAGTGCTTTATCATCAATCTTTTATGTTCTTGAATTGATTTCTACTTTCTGCATATACTGCATACTGTCTTAGGCTGTTTTCTGGTTTTTCTGGTTTTCTCACAGGGGCATTTTATCGAACAAAACATTTAATTAAACTATTTACACGACTACACGAGCCTTACTAAATTATTCTTATCATACTTTACCTTCAAGTCTTTAATGTACGTAGAGTTCAAAAACCACTTAAAATATGTTATGACTAATGACTAAAACCCGCTCTGATACTAGAATCAAAATTATTTCTACACCCCATGAGTAAAGAAATACGTCAAAGTTTAAATTAATTAAAAACAAATTCATTATGGAGAGAGAAAATATTGCTGAATCTTATTGTCGTATGTGCTTCAAACATGATAAATAGGACAGTGGTTTCGCTAGATTTGCAAGCCCAACTTAAATGTGATATCACATGTTTGCAGTATAGATCAAGAAAAAAAGGGAAAAATACACCTTAAATCTTAGTAACAACTGAAGCAACTGAAGAATGATGACAATCATTGCAAAATAACAGTCATGATGGAGATGCACATGCCCACAAAATTATTCCATTCCGGTTAGGATTATCAGAAAGGGAAACCTACTTTTAAATATCCATTGTTAGTTAACACACGACAAATTGCAATGCTTGAAAACGTGGCCTTCAATAGAGGAAAGTGTGGTCATTTATTAAGGGCAACACTTATGTAGATGTATAGCCCGATCAAAGGCAACGCTTACTGCACCAAATCAAGCGTTGCCTTTACTCTCAGTCAGGCTACGCTATGCTAAACCCCATGAATTTTCATCGAATAAAGGCAATGCTTTTGATCCCTGATGTACACTGGCGCTTATCAAGCATTGGTAATATGATGCTTCTATAGAGTTTTCTTTTGGATTGTTTTTAGCGACTTTTTTTTTTTATAAAGAAAAATCCTATTTAGTACGAATAAGTTTCATACCGACCATGCAAATATATTGGAGTAATGCCAACAAATTTCGTTTTGAATTTTGTTATATATATATTTTTTTGGTGTTTCAAATATGTGATGAAGAAATGAGTGATTAAACAACAGCCAAGTCATTCATGGATATCCTTACCAAACATTGGATTAGGTTCTCTAACAAGACCAAAATTAAAAAATAAAAAATGAACGTACCCACCATTAATTACTTAAAATATATTGAGATTCTAACTCATTTTAACAAATTAAAAGTGAATATTTTATTAATTTCTCAGTTTATATTTTTACTCACTTTAGATGAGATTTATTCGCATACAATATAACATTGTTGTAAAGTGAATGCTTTATTCCCAATCTATGTCCATGCTTTATAAGTTTTTCCATTATTGGCAATTTGCCACATTTTATATCGTTGCATTATGTAAATCATAAGGTACACTTTAGCCCTCACCTATTGTCATGCTTATCAAGTGTTGCCTCTATGTTGATACTCTATCTTGAGTGACAAGTACTTGAGTTTGTAGAGTGATATACAAATTGGGGTAGGTTACAATTTTTGTAATCACATTTAGAGATAATGATCAAACACTTTTGTTCATGGACGTAGGCTCTCAAGAGGTGTTTAATCATGTTAATTCTTGTATTCTTATATTATTCTCTTGGTGGTGTATTTGTGTATGTTCCATTAAAGATCTTTGGGCATGTGCAATTTTCCCCAATAAATCTAGTTTGTGCGGTTGTTAAAAAAATCTGGTATACAGTTTAGCTTTTGTAGACATGTTCAATTTGAAAGGACATTGATCAAGTGTTGTTTTCCTTGCTTGAAGTCATGAAAAGTGATTTATCCTGGGGGCTGTGTAGCTTGACTTCCATGTGTTAGGTATAATGCAGTACATGTTTTGATGATATATAAATGAGTAAGTCCTGCCCCTGTTTGCTGCCCAAAAATTAACATGAGGAGAAGTATTTTGTTGTGAGTCCAGTTTTTCTTTAGATAATGAGGGATCATGCTTGTCATGAATATTAGTACTGACTACTAAGTGAAATGGGCTCTTTGTTTTTGTAGTCTTGGCCATCTGATTAATAATTATTCAAAGCTAAAGCCTAAAGGCTGAAAGATCTTTTGAATTCTTGAACATATATCAGTGGGTTGACATTTCATTGCTTGATGACCTTATTTTAGTAATCTGTTAACACAAAGTATCTTGTCTACAAGTTATTTTCAAATTAGCAATCATTAACTTGTTTGTCTTAATTCTCATGAGAAAGAAGAGGGCCCCATGAAGGAACTTGCTGGCCAGTTAATGTGTGCATTTTGGTCTGATGATTGGAATAGCAACTTCGCCTTAAATGAACGAGCTCCTGCCTTGCCCTTTGATTTTTATAGGCCAACTGTTAGAAATTGAGATTTTTCTATATACTTAAAGTCAACGTTAGTTTATTGTTAAAGTATTTTTGGTTAGGTGAAAAGGAGAGATACTCCTTGATTTATGGAGTTTTAGAACAGCTTTTTTGTACTTTCCATAGGCTAGCTATCTTAGCCTTTTGTTAAACTTTCTGCTTGTATTTACGTTCAGTTTTTTAGTGAATGTATCATCACTTTTCTTCCATCTTTCATTCTGCAAAAAACTGAAGAACTATTCTCTGTTTTTGATACAGAAAAAAGACCTTCTCAGTTCTGTTTTCCTCTTCCTTCACATGCTCTTTTTTTCTAACATGGTATTAAGAGCCTCATGGATCTTAAAGGATCTGTGAGTGAAACAAAATCAGTGGGCAAGTCTGTGTGTGAGAGAAAACCAGCAAGAAAACCTCCACAAAAAACCTTCCAACACTAGAATGGCTTCCAGCAATAGTTCTTTACCTCCACCTCCTATATTTGCAGGACAAAACTATCATTTGTGAGCAGCAAAAATGAGAACCTACCTCAGAGCTTAGAGTTTATGGGATGTGGTGGAAAATGGCAGCAATCCACCTCCTTTACCAAACAACCCAACAATAGCTCAAATGAGGAATCATAATGATGAAGTGGCAAAGGAAGGCAGAGCACTTGCCATCATACATGCTGCAATAAATGATGATGTATTTATCAAGATCTTGAATCTTGAAACTGCAAAAGAAGCTTGGGAGAAGATGAAAGAGGAGTTTCAAGGGAGTGAAAGAACAAAGAGGATGCAGGTGCTGAACTTGAGAAGAGAATTTGAAGCATTGAAGATGAAAGAAACTGAAACTATTAAGGAGTTTTCAGATAGACTTCCAAAGGTAGTCACACAAATCAGATTGCTAGGTGAGGTGCTTAGTGATCAACTGGTGGTGGAGAAAATTCTGGTGTGTCTTCCAGAGAGGTTTGAGTCAAAAATCTCCTCTCTTGAAGAAAATAAAGATTTTTCTCAAATTTCAGTTGCAGAGCTTGTGAATGCTTTGCAAGCTACTGAACATAGAAGATATTTGAGAATGGAAGAAAATGAAGAAGGTGCTCTTGTGGCTAGCAACAAAGGCAAAGTCCAAGGCTCTAGTAGTCATAGGAAAAAGCCATTTGGAGGGAAGAAAGGAAAAGAAAAAAAAGAAGTAGAAAGCAGCAAAGGAGGAGGTTGGAAAACAAAGTTTTCACCTTGCCCCCACTGTAAGAAAGACAACCATACATAAAAATATTGTTAGTACAGGCCAGGAGTTAAATGTAGGGCCTGCAATCAACTTGGTCATGTGGAGAAGGTTTGAAAAAATAAATCAAACCAACAGGGACAACAAGCTCAAGATGTTGAGCATCAACAAGATGAGGAGCAGCTGTTTGTTGCTACTTGTTATTCAAAGAAGCAAGAGCAAAGAAGCACGGCTAATAGATAGTGGATGCACTAATCATATGACACACAATGCTAGCATTTTCAAGGAGTTTGACCAGTCCTACTACTCCAAAGTCACCATTGGCAATGGAGAGTGTGTTGATGTCAAAGGCAAAGGAGTTGTTGCTGTTGAAACTCCCTCAGGTATCAAATATATTTATGAAGTCTTATTTGTGCCTAAGATAAATCAAAGTCTTTTGAGTGTGGGACAAATGCTAGAAAGAAATTATTCCTTGCATTTTGAAGATATGTGATGCACCATATTTGATCCTTCCGGGTGTGAGCTAATGTCTATTAAAATGAGAAGCAAAAGCTTTCCAATAGAGTGGAAACATACTGCTATGCATGCTTTTCCAAGTGTTGAAGATGATTCTTCTTCGTGGCATAAAAGACTTGGTCATTTTAGTCATTCAACTTTGAAGCAAATGAGCTCAAATGATTTAGTCAAAAATTTACCAACCATTCAAGATGATGTTGACGTGTGTGATGTATGTCAATTTGGAAAACAAAGTAGATTGCCATTTCCTGCTGTAGCAACATGGAGAGCTGCTGAAAAATTACAGCTTATACACCCTGATGTGTGTGGTCCAATGAGCACAATATCTTTAAATGGCAACAAGTATTTTCTGCTGTTTATAGATGATTTTACAAGAATGAGCTGGGTGTTTTTTCTAAGGAAAAAATCAGAAGTTTTTGCTACATTTCAGAGGCTCAAGCTTATAGTTGAAAATGAATCTGAATGTCAAATTAAAAGGCTCAGATCTGATAATGGAACTGAGTATACAATAGGGGAATTTAAAAAGTTTTGTGAACAAGCTGGAATCCAGCATCAATTGACTGTTCCTTACACTCCTCAACAAAATGGAGTGAGTGAAAGGAAGAACAGGACAATTATGGAGATGGCTCGATGTTTGATTTTTGAAAAAGGTCTTCCTAAAACCTTTTGGGCTGAGGCTGTAAACACCTCAGTGTACTTTCTGAATTTGTTGCCTACAAAAGCCTTAAATGGAAAAACACCCTTTGAAGCATGGTTTGGAAGGAAGCCTTCAGTGGAGCATCTCAAAATATTTGGTTGTGTGTGCTATGCTCTTGTTCCAGAAGTGAAAAGAGATAAACTAGATAAGAAGTCAGAAGTTGGCATTTTTGTGGGATATAGCAGCAACTCTAAAGGCTACAAAATATACAATTTAAATACCAAAAAGATTCTTGTTAGCAAAAATGTAAAGTTTGATGATCTTTCCAAATGGAATTGGGAGAATTGCAAAGTAGAAGCCTCAATTAAAGATCAACCTGGAGAAGGCAATCTCCAAGGAAATAATTCTGAAAATGAAGAAGAAGATTATGATAGTGATGCTGATTTTCCAGTTAGAGGCACTAGAACCTTGGAAGATATTTATGAAAGATGTAATGTTGCTGCATTAGAACCAACAAGATATAGTGAAGCTGTTGAAATAGAAGGTTGGAGAGCTGCCATGAAGGAGGAGATGAATATGATAGAGAAAAACAAAACATGGCAGCTTGTGGACAGACCAAGCAATCAAAAGGTAATTGGTGTTAAGTGGGTTTATAGAACTAAACTCAATGCTGATGGTTCTGTAAACTAACTTAAGGCAAGATTGGTGGTAAAAGGCTATTTTCAGCAACATGGTGTTGACTTTTCAGATACATTTGCTCCTGTAGCAAGACATGGTACAATCAGGTTGTTAGTTGCATTGGCAACAAAATTGAGTTGGAAAATTTATCATTTTGATGTGAAGGCTGCATTCTTAAATGGTTTGCTTGAGGAGGAGATTTATGTTGATCAACCTGAAGGTTTTTAGGTTTCAGGAAGTGAAGATAAAGTCTACAAACTTCATAAAGCTCTCTATGGCTTGAAACAAGCACCAAAGGCTTGGTACAGCAGAATCGATAACTATCTTATGTAGAAAGGCTTTAAAAGAAGTGAAAGTGAAGCTACTTTGTATGTGCAAAGGTCAAGGAATGAAGTGCAGCTGATTGTGTCATTGTATGTTGATGATCTACTTGTTATAGGTAAAAATTCAATCTACCTAAAACAATTTAAGCATCATATGGAGAATGAATTTGAAATGACTGATTTGGGAGAAATGAAGTATTTTCTTGGAATGGAGATTGATCATTCAGATGCTGGAATGTTCATTTCACAAAGAAAGTATGCTTTCGAGATATTAAAGAAGTTTCATATGGAGAAATGTAAACCTGTGGACACACCCCTTGTTGTAAATGAGAAGTCACAATTAATGATACTAACAAAGAAAATAGATGCTTCTATGTATGAAGCATGATTGGTAGCTTATTGTATCTTTCAGCCACAAGACCACGACATAATGTTTCTTGCAAGTCTGCTGTCCGATTCATGCATTCTCCTAGTCAAGCTCATTATAATGCAAAGAAAAAGAGTTTTGAGATATGTTAGAGGTACATTTGATTATGGCTTGTGTTTTATGAAAAAAGAAAGTGGAGACCTCCTAGGTTATGCAGATAGTGATTGGGCAGGAAGTGTAGATGATGCCAAGAGTACCTCTGGTTATGTTTTCTCATTTGGCAGTGTTGTTTTGTCATGGAATTCAAAGAAACAAGATGTGGTGGCTCAATCCTCATTGGTTTGAATATATCTCATTATGCAGCGAACAACAAATCAAGCTATTTGGCTGAGGACGATTTTATTAGATGTGGGGCAGTTTTAAGGTGAAGCTACTATCATTTATGTGGACAACAAGTCAGCTATTGCTATAGCAAAGAATCCTGTCCAGCGTGGAAGAACCAAGCACATCAAGGTGAAATATCATGCCATTAGAGAAGCAGAAAAATCAAAGGAAGTAAGCTTGGAGCATTGCAACTCAGAAAGTCAGATTGCAGACATAATGACAAAAGCCCTTTCCAAGGGCAAGTTTGAAGTTTTGAGATCAAAGCTTGGAGTATCCAAGAAAAATCTCAAGGAGGAGTGTTAGAAATTGAGATTTTTCTATATACTTAAAGTCAATGTTAGTTTATTGTTAAAGTATTTTTGGTTAGGTGAAAAGGAGAGATACTCCTTGATTTATGGAGTTTTAGATCAGCTTTTTTGTACTTTCCATAGGTTAACTATCTTAGCCTTTTATTAAACTTTCTGCTTGTATTTACCTTCAGTTTTTTAGTGAATGTATCATCACTTTTCTTCCATCTTTCATTCTAAAAAACTGAAAAACTATTCTCTGTTTTTTATATAGAAAAAGACCTTCTCAGTTTTGTTTTCCTCTTCCTTTACTGTTCTGTTTTTTCTAACTCCAACATTATATAGATGCAGCTTCTTAAGTTTCTTAGGATTTTGACGATGATGATGGAAAAATAACACAATTTCATGCACACGGCTATAATAGGCACGTGGTTGTTAATTAACATAATCAATGGAAGGTGTTCAAGGTCAGTAGTGCAATTTATGAGTGTGTCAGAGCTTATTGAAAGGTTTGGAGATCATACACAAGACAGTTTGTATTGCAGATTACAAAAGTTTCACAATTGAATTTTTATGTTGATGGGATACTGAAGGGGTTGATGCATAGTGGATACATTATTCATCTATGTATGAAAGTATCTTCAGATTTTGATATAAAGTATAAACGTATGCAACAATATTCAAAAATTGATGTTACAATAAAAGAATTCACCTCATCAGATCATATTACTTGTATAAATACAGGCACGTATGTCAAAAATAGGATGTAAAATAAATAAATAAATAAATATTATTATCATTCAAAAATAGGGTCCAGAACAGGATTCCACCGTGTTTGGTTCCCCATCCTCGGATATAAAAGCTGCTCATTCAAAACGCCAACCTCGTTATCTTGGTCGCTTCTTTCCCTTAACGTTGAAACCGGTGACGGTGAAACCTTAACCATATAATTTCCTCTCAACTTCTTTCTTTTTCCATTCTTCACACAACCTCCCCAACTCTCTGCAATTGCCATCTCAAACTCCGAAGCCTTGCCACGTGTCCTACTCACCGGCACCATCAGGTAAACCTTCCCCGCCACAAGCTCCTCGTCGGCCCCTAACGCCGTGACCCGTCGCGTTCTCCGGAGGTCGTCCACCGCGGTGATGACGTGGCCGATTTCTTCTATCATCAACTCACCTGATTTAACAGGTAGCTTCATCTCTCGAATGTTGCCGCTGCTGTCTAACACCAACGCTGTTTTATTTCCACCCTTGTTTAAAATACAAGAACAAGAAGTTATGTTTCCCATAGTGTGTGTCAGTTAATAATAATAATAGTAATGATGATATCAATTTATGATTGTTTTTGTGTGGTGAAAGATGGAGTGTTGTTAATGTGGTGTGGGTTTATATATAGGTTATGAGGGGAGTAGAGAAGTGAGAGTAAAGATAAGCTTGTTGTCAAAAAGCAAGAGAAGAGAAGACGCGATTTTGGAATCGCGTGTGGTTTGAGTGATATATATGTATGGACTTGGCTTGGCCCGTTTTGGAGTAGTGGCAAAAACGCGGACCTTTCTTTTCTTGCTGGCTTTAGGTGAGGTCAGGCGCTATCTTGTGATGTCTATCCTGAACCTCACTCATCATTATAAGGTTAAACT
This sequence comes from Sophora flavescens, assembly GCA_030762895.1. Taxonomy (NCBI): domain Eukaryota; kingdom Viridiplantae; phylum Streptophyta; class Magnoliopsida; order Fabales; family Fabaceae; genus Sophora; species Sophora flavescens. The sequence goes on along the minus strand of CM061062.1, from coordinate 262,025,069 downwards.
TAAATCAAGGGTTACAAAATCGGACCGACCATCGAATCGATAAAAATAGTGGTTAAGGTTTATTGGTTCAATCGAGGTTGAATCATAGTTGAACCGGTTATAATTAAATAATATTATTTTAATTTTTAATATAATATTTATAACAATATTAAACTAAAAAATAACATAACAACTAAAATTATTAAGCACAAATTTTTTATTTTGAAATTAAACTAAATAAATGTAAAAATATATGTTAAAAATCATCTTCATAGGGAAAGGTAACCCAAAATCTACAACCAACCCACCTATGTTAGAAAACAAAAGAATTGAGTTTTGGCTAGGATGACCAAAATCCTTTTATACTAATTTTTTTTTTTTAGCAAACCGGTCCAGGCCGGTCCACAACCGGTTATGACCGGTTTTGAACCGGTTCGACGGTTCTGAGACCGGTTTCAAGCAAGGCCGGTTCTGGGGGCCAACCGAACCGGCCTAGGCCCCGGGTCCTGGTTAAACCGATCGGACCGGCCGGTCCGATTTTGTAAACCTTGGGTTAAACTAATACTTTGGTTCCTATACATGATACGAATTCTCGATTTAGTCCCTATACATCAAAAATTATTAAAATGGTCCCTATACATGCAAAAAGCCCAATTTGGTCCCTGCAGTACAAAATTTTAGGGACTGATTTAATATTTTTTTGCTCGTATAGGGACCAAATGGGTAATGTATATGACCAAATAGAGATTTTTTTTGTACGTATAGGGACCATTTTAATAATTTTTTATGTATAGGGACCAAATCGAGAATTTATGTCACGTATAGGGATCAAAATATTACTTTAACCTAATTATAATCAGGGTTATGCTAATGGATGCTCTTAGGACATTCTTTAAGGAACAAAAAAGTAAGTTTTTATTGGAAAACTTAGGGCTTGTTTGGTTTATTTCCTATTTCATGTTTTCATTTCTTGATTTTAAGAATAATTACAACAAAAATAATTACAAAATTATTACTTTGCTTTCATTATGTTTCCCGTTTTTAAAGATTTATATAAGAAACAATGAATACAAACAAAAAATTGTTTCAAGTGTTTCATGGACAAACCTTTGAAAACAGGAAATGAAATGAAAACAAAGTAACAATTTTGTATTTAATTTTATTATAATTGTTCTTAAAATCAGAAAATGAAAACAGGAAATACGAGGTAAACAAAACAGGCCCTAAGTATTTTACAATTTAAAATATTAAATACATCAATTCTTAATAAAATATTATTTTTCTTGATTCTCTACAAGTGACACTCCTTAGCATTTTTTTATAATTAAAGGATAAAAAAATACAAATATAAAGTAACTTGAGTAGCATAGCATTATTCTGTTGTCATGAGCTATAATAAATCTTATGGCATATTAAATTCCTGAGTTTGTCTGTGATGAGGTGAGTACTTGGGAAGGGACACTTCCTGCTTTCCACTATGGCATCGAAAAGATTCCAATTCCCAAACGATTACCGAATTGTAGCAGGAAAATGCATCTCTGAGGTTTTATTCCTGAACATTTTTTTATACTTATTTTATAATTATTAATCAAAATACTTTTATTTTGGAAACAGTAATGAATAAATAAGCTATACTTATAAAATAAGTGTAGAAAAGAGGTATGGAAATATCATTACTTACACCTACCAAAATTCAGCAAGCCTATACAGTATCGAGGATTCGGTCAAATGGTCAATGCGCTTTACAGTAACATTGGACTATTCTAGTGCCATCTGCGCTGCCGGTTGAATGATACAATGAAATTACAACTGGAGGAATCTGCTCTCTAGGCTCTCTACCTCTTGCCTTGCCAACAAATAAACCTCAAATTGGAAGGTCTATTCATATTATCTTTGCTTTTTAAAAAAAAATAAAAAATTAGAGATAGTGTGTTACAAATTGTATTTATTATATTTTATAGATGTGTTAACGTGATATCTTAAAGGGACAACTTACTGAACAATCCGTATGTATGCAGTGGGGGAGTGGCGATTTTGTAATTTTGATCCTGGATAGTGACATTTTTGTAATAAACAGTACATGAACAGTGTACGAACAATATGTGAACAGTGTATGGACAGTGAATGAACAGTGCATTTTCGGATTTTTAAAAAAATATTTAGCTCTTTTAAAAACTTGGTTATTTGGTCAATTACGTGTAAATATTTGGTTAACCGGTCATCTAGCTTCAGGATAACCCATTAACCATATAATAAACTGAATTAACCAAATATTTGAACGTGATTAACCAAATATTTATATGGTTGTGGAAAATGATTTTAAGTTTTAGGATGACCCATTAATCATATAATGAATTGAATTAACCAAATATTTGCACGTGATTAACCAAATATTTGCACCTAATTAACCAAAAATGTTAGTACTAAAAAAACTAAATATTTTTAAAAAAAACGAATTTAAAAAAAAAGTGAAACACTGTTCACATTGTGAACACCCATCTTTGTCCATCTTCATTTGATTTTATTCTAATTTTTATGTTATTATATTTCAGGGAGACTAAAAAATAATAGTGAAGAAAGAACGCAGAAAAAGAAAATAATGTTGGACGGAGAGGTCCCGTCCATTGCATATCTAATTTTTTGTTGGACGGGGAGGTCTGTAACACCCTGTATTTTACTGTTTTAAATAACAGTAAATACATATAAATATATTTATAAGTTTATTAGAGTTTTATAAAGTTATTCTAAGTGAACGGAGGATAGTATTTAATCCTACTTGACCGTAGGAAACTACGATTAAAATTTAGGTTGGAAATTCAGGCGAAACCCGGTCTGCGAATTCCACTGACAATATAATAATGCTGTTCAAAAGACCTAATTTTAATTCGTGAACGAGAGACTTAAGCTTAGTATTTTATTTTCTACAACTTTGTATGTTTAGAATTTTTTCAGAAAAAAAATAAAATAATTTGAGTATTACGGGCGGAAAGTGTAATCGGGTAGACGACGGAAAGGAGATTATAATTTCTAAGAGTAGTAAGAGGATTTATTTTAGGATTTTGAGATGATTCTAGGGGATGAATCATATTTTTAAGTTTAGAAGGTTTTTCAGGATTAAATAGAGAATTTCGAAATTTACGGTTAAGTCCCTGAACTTTCTGTAAATTACCATTTTGTCCCTAAATTAGTTTTTTCGTTTTTTTCAAGTGGATTGGGCTAGAATCCTTGTTTCTAATCCTAAATGGTCGTGGCCTATAAGCCCAAATCTTTTTAGTCCATAGTTGAGTCCATAAAGCCATTCAAGTTTTCTTATCTTATGTTAAAAGGCCAAAATCTTCAAAGTGGGTCCCACAACCAATAAGAAAATGAAATCAAGCCCAAATGTTTCAAGCCCATTCGAAAGCCCATGTAAATTGTGGCTGCCTATTTTAGTTGGAATTGTCAAGATGATTCTAGAATTTTCTAAAGGTTTCTACTTATCCTAGATTTGTCTACAAGTTTCTTGATTCTTCTAATACATTGAATTATCTACTTTCTTAACTTGTTTTGCACTCATAAATTCAGCCAAGTAAGTCAAGGATAAGATGGCATTTAATGTGATTAAACCCATCATCATGACATTCTATTGTCTATTTGCAAATTAGTCCTTCAACTATTGGAATCTTTGCAATTTGGTCCTTGGAACTTAATTGCACTTTAATCCTTTTAACATGACAACTCATCTTATCTAGATCCTTCTTGAAATGTCGCCACTTACACTATAAATACCTTTCTCTCATTTTTCATTTAGTTCTTTGGCTAGTTGTCTTCTAAAACTCTAAAGTTCTAAGTTCTTAGTTCTAAGTTTCTCAAAGCAAGTTCTTGGATTGTCTTCATCATTGATTATCAAGAGGTAAATCCTAATCTTTGTCTTAAATCATGTCTATGTTCTTTAGATAGTTTCTTGATTCAAGACTTATATCATGGAAGTTCATCATTTTCAAGTTTCAAACCCTAGAACTTTGAAAAATCATAATAAATCCTAGGAAAATCTAATGATGATGAAACTACTTTCTATCTTCTAGATATCATGTCTACTATCTAAATCCAAGAGCATGAAGTAATCAAAAATCTCTTTCTTGAAAAGCTAGCTTTGGCCGAATCTATCACCTTAGGGTTGGTAGAGTTTTGTTCATGTGTTTTCATGTATGATCATGTATTCTATATGGCATGTATGACTACACACTCTAATCCATGTTAGTTTCTTAAAATGACTATTTTACTCAAAAATGTTCATGTTGGCCGATCCCTAAGTTGGTAAGTTTTGTTGAGTTTTGTTCATGATTTTCATAAATGATCTTAGGAATCAAGTGTTTAGTAAGTATGCTTTATAAATCCAAGATGATTTGTTAACCTAAGAACCCTAGCTTCATGAACCTAGTAAGGCCGAACCTATGTATAAAAGAGTTAGGAAGTTTTGAGTTTAAAACTTAGTTGTTTAGTTGATAATCTATGGTTTAGGTTAATGAATGATCATTAATCCATAACTTAATCATGATTAGAAGTTTTAGTTATTTAAAAACCCTAGAGACCGTGACTATGTATTAGGGTTTAGAATGTTCTAGTTTCTTGAATTGTAACACTTTGGTTATAATTGAAGGTTAGTTGAGTACAAGTTTACAAGGTAACGGGAAATTCGGAAGGAGTCACTAGTGCAGAAAAGGGATTCTACATCGGAGTTTACACATCGGTTTAGTATAAACCGATGTGTAAAACGAGGCGGTGGCATTTTTGAAATTAAAACGAAAGTATTACACATCGGTTTAGAGAATAACCGATGTGTAAAACTTTTCCACATCGGTTATTTATAACCGATGTGTAAAATTAAAATAAAAAAAATTAAAACTCGGAATTTTTAACATTCAACATCGGTTCTTTTAAAACCGATGTGTAAAATGGTGAGTAACCACATCGGTTTTTAAATAACCGATGTATAAAATTATAAAGAAAAAAAAATAAATTTAGATTTTACTTTTACACATCGGTTTTTATTAACCGATGTATAAAATTTAAAAGAAAAAATCAGAATTTAAAAGTTTAATGTTTACACATCGGTTTTGTCATAACCGATGTGTATAAGATGTTTAACACATCGGTTTTCCTTATAACCGATGTGTAATAGTCCCAATTTTTCTATTTCCCTCCTTGTGTTTTGCGCCCTCATTCTTCGATTTCGAACGCACTGCCTAAAACACAACACACTCCTCCCTCTCGCTAACGCGCGGCTTGTTTCTTTCTGCGTTGTCTATCGCTTTTCCATCTCTCTCACTGCACTCACATCCGCGAGCTACCCTCAGGTATGCGTCTCTCTCTCTCTCATTCTCATTCTCTCTCTGCATTTCCTTCTTCTCATTCTCTCTCTCTGCATTTCCTTCTTCTCATTCTCTCTCTTTCTTTCTCTTTCTCTCTCTCGCTCCCTTCTTCACGTACTTTTTCCCTTTTCAAACTTAGACAAAGAAGACCACTCTGCGACTGCGAGCCTTCATTTTCGCTTCGTAAGAGAACCACTGAGAACGATCATCCGCGAGCTACCCTCGTTTGCGTGAAGAGCGCCATTTTTGCTCGTCCCTCAGGTATATATTTGTTTCTTGTTTAGAAAAGTTATGAACTTTGACTCGAAATGGTTGGATAATATACTTGCATGTGTTGTTCTCTGTTGCTCCAAGACTGGATTTTTCCAGTGGTGGTATCACCCGTCACGGCCAGGCCGTCTTTGTCATCACGGCTAGGCCGTGACGGATTCTGCCTTGGAGGTTGCTTCACTGGTTGTTCTGTCACGGCCGTGACCACCATCACTGCAAGGCCGTGATCAGTTCTGCCTGTGAGGGTCTGGTTCAGTTGGCATGTCACGGCCGTGATGGCCATCACGGCCAGGCCGTGATAGGTTCTGCCTTGGAGGTTGCTTCACTGGTTGGTCTGTCACGGCCGTGACCACCATCACGGCTAGGCCGTGATTAGTTCTGCCTGTGAGGGTCTGGTTCAGTTGGCATGTCACGGCCGTGATGTCCATCACGGCCAGGCCGTGATAGGTTCTGCCTTGGAGGTTGCTTCACTGGTTGGTCTGTCATGGCCGTTGAAATTGCTTTCAATGGACTTCCGGAGAATGAAATTGCTCCGGTGGCCTTGACTGGAGAGCAAGTTTATGAAAGGGTGAACAACACTAATGTTATCTATGGGAAGACCCAGAAGAAGGCTACAGAGAAGAAAATATGGAAGAAGAGGTCGATCTTCTTTGATCTTCCATACTGGTGCAAGCTTGATGTAAGACATTGTATTGATGTGATGCATGTAGAGAAAAATGTGTGTGACAGTTTAATCGGAACGCTTCTCAACATTCAAGGCAAGACAAAGGATGGTGTGAATGCTCGTCTGGATCTAGTTGCGATGGGTATACGAGAGCAGTTAGCTCCACTTAAAGTGGGGGATAAGAAGACTTATTTGCCCCCAAAGATGTCATACTTTATCAAAAAAAAGAGAAAAGAAGTTTCTGTGAATGTCTACGGGGAGTCAAAGTGCCACAGGGTTACTCTTCAAATATCAGAAGACTTGTCTCAATGAAAGATCTCAAATTAGTTGGCTTAAAGTCTCATGATTGTCATGTCTTGATGCAACAACTACTACCGGTGGTCATTCGTGACATATTGCCTAAAAAAGTCAGACATGCCATTACTAGGTTATGCTTATTCTTCAATGCTATATGTAGCAAGGTCATTGACACTAAAAATTTGGATGAGTTGGAAAATGAGGCAGCCATTGTATTGTGCCAATTGGAGATGTATTTTCCACCTTCATTTTTTGACATCATGGTTCATTTGATTGTTCATCTAGTGAGGGAGATTAGATTGTGCGGTCCCGTTTATTTAAGGTGGATGTACCCGGTTGAGCGATACATGAAGATCCTGAAAGGATATATGAAAAATCCACACCATCCCGAAGCATCTATTTTTGAAAGGTATGTTGCAGAAGAAGCTATTGAGTTTTGTACAGACTACATGTCAGAAGCGGAAACCTGTAGGGCTTCCAAGTCTCGTCACGAAGGAAGATATGATGGTAAGGGTACACGAGGTATCACTGTTAAGAGCATGGATCGGGAGGAAGTGCTTCAAGCACATTTGTATATATTGAATAACACTGATGAGGTTGAACCATACTTATGTGAGCATAAAAGCATTATCAATGAAACTTACCCTAGAATGAATGAAAAATGGTGTTTGAACAAGCATAACAAGACTTTCTTGAACTGGTTTAAAGAAAAAATTACAAAGGAAGGTACTCGCTTCGCTACATTAAAATGGCTAGCACAGGGGCCTAACTTTGATGTCATATGCTTTGGAGTGGGTACGATATCAATAAGTTTTCCTTCTATACAAAGTCCCAGGATGACAAAAGTACTATGCAAAACAGTGGGGTTATGGTGGTCGGCTTGAGTCCATGCATTTCTCTAGTTCGAAAGATAAAAACCCTGTTATGGCATCAGTTTCATACTTTGGAATCATTGAAGAGATATGGGAGGTTGATTACACGAAGTTTAGAGTACCTGTTTTTAAATGTCGGTGGGTCGACAAGAACAATGGTGTGCAAACCGATGAGTTAGGATTCAAATTGGTGGACCATAGTAAGGTAGGTAATAAAGAGGAACATTTCATCAAGGCATCCCAAGCAAAACAAGTTTTTTATAAACGTGATCATTATAACAAAAGGTGGTCGAGTGGTTCTCCAGGAAAAAACATGTATAACGGTAGTGAGGGAAATCACGATTCAACTCTTGATATTTCGATACTCCTTCTTTCTCAACATGAGTGCCTAATTTCAATGAGGAAAATGAAGTGGATGATGTACATGCTACTCGTAATGATCACCAAGAAGGGTTATGGGAGAACTTTACTAATTGACCACAAAGTAAGTTTATTTTGATATTACCATCAAGTTTGGCATATTATGTGTTTACGTTGATATTTATAAGTTATGTTTATGTACGTTGATCGATATTTATAAGTTATGTTTGATATTTATCCTGACATACTAACAAGTTTTTTTTTTTTTGTGTTTAAACAGGTATACATGGCTGATAATGAGTATATACCTCCTTCATGCTGCGGGTCTGAGACCCAGTCTACCGGTAGAAAGGTTAGACGTGCCAAACGGATGAGGCATTTTACTGCCAACAATGGGTCAAATCGAGAGGATAAGAGTAGATTTTGATGATAAACTCAAACCTATTGGGCCAATGGAAGATCGGTTTACCGATTTTGTGGCGACCCTTGCTAGGAACAGGCCTAGTATACTCATTGATAGGTGGAGAGATGTACCGCGGACGTGAAGGAGCAGATATGGGAGAGTATTCTGGTATCTATACTTCTACGTCCTGTGTTTGTCTCGTATCTACTTTATTTTTATCTTAATAATATCATACAAGAATTCGTTGATTCTTTTGGTCTTAATGTAGTTGACATTTGACATCACCAGGATACATACGCTATGAAGAAGCGTTTCTTTGAAGTATCTTTGGAGAGCGTTGGAGGGGTTTTAAGGCCGACACAGGCGAGATACTATATATTCGGTCCAAAAAGTAAAAAGAACCCACTTGAGGTGTATCCGTTTCTTGACAAGGCGACGTGGGATCGCTTTGTTCAGAGCCGACGTGATCCCGACTTTCAGGTTAACTTATTTGATTTGTCTCTAAATTTATGTAATTGCATTAATTTCATTTACTTATGTAATTTAATTGTCTTTTATTTATAATAGGAGAAGAGGAAAAAGGGGCAGGAAAACCAAAGCAAGAATGTCTACCCCCATGTCATGTCTCGTGGGGGATATAAAAAGCTTGTTAAGAAAATGGTTGAAGCGGAAAAGAAAGCACGTCGGAGGGAAAGCATCTCAGGCGGATCCTAATGCTGAAAATCTTCCAGAGGTTGTTGATCCACCTCCACCCCCACGCCATCGTTCATGGAAGAGGGGCCGACAAAGAAAAACGGGACAATATACATCCGAGGAGGCCCGCCAAGTAGCTGAGAGGATTGTAAGTATAGTTTATTGTAATTGTCATTTTAAGATTGTTACCGAATTGTAATGTGACCTGATATTTTTATGTGATAGGATGCCTTGGATGATCAGCTAACCCAAGGAACCTTTGTTCCTAGAGGACGCAATGATATCTTATCTATCGCCATCGGTGAAACCGGACCACCCGGCCGTGTCATTGGTGTTGGATGGGGAGTCGGCATTCGCCAATACAATGGTTCATCTTCACACCAATGCCACGAGGGATTCGGTTTCGAGATAGAGCACAACTAAAACAGGAGATTGCAGGTGAGCTTCGACGGGAGATGAACGAGCGGTTGCCCCACAGATGGCAATATTTACTTCTTTGTCCCAAAGAGATGACGGTAGGTGTCCAACCCTCTCGTCCAACCCTCTGTCCATGTGAGCACTAAAGGCTCATGTGATCCTCCTCATCATCCCGAAAATGATGATGATGATGCTCTTCGCCGCTTGATGATGATGATGATGATGATGATGATGATGATGATGACGACCCGATAGGTGTGAGCTGTATGTTGATGATCATCATCATCATCGCCGCTTAGTGGCATTGGGTAGGGCATATAATAAGTTAGGTAATACCATACACCATCGGTTATTACAGGATGATCATCCGAGGGTGTCTGTTGAGATTATTCGAGATCTTCGATGCTCGAGTCCCTGTGCCCACCGAGGAGGTTCAAACAGTGGGTCAGGCCCCCGAGTAACTTCATCCTCCGGCGAAGAAGACTGGTCGACTTTCTTGTTGCATCCGAGGTATTCGGTTAGTTGTGTTTTTCTATATTCATAGTTGAAATATATTTATTATTGTTTAAAGATAATGCTTTATTTGTATTTGTTATAGGATGTTGGAAATGATATTGTGCCTAAAAGGTCGGATCTAAGAAGACCGAGAGATGTCCGCTCCTGTCAAGGTATTCATTTGACCATTTAGTTCATAACTAATTAAATAACTTAATTATCCGTGATTACTAATATATATCTATGTTGTTTAGGGGATCGACAAAGGGGCACCTGGCCATGGTGATGTTTTCAAAGATCTTGCTATACAGGTTGTCACCATGGAGGATGATGCAGCATTGGTAACGTTGGAACATGATGCCTACGGTGTGAACTGTATATACCAAAGAAAGAACTTATGGAGATGGCACTCAATAAAGAAATGGCCAGTTCTGCACACATATCGTTTTGGTGCACGTAAGTACATTTTATTTATAAGTTAAGTACGTAATTAATTTTTAAATACAATGATAATTAACATGTTTTTCCAATATATTTGGTATCTGCATCGTATGTTAGTCGATCCGGGTAACCTCGCCCTTTATGGGTTCATTGACCCCATGTTCATTCAGGGTGATGTTCTCGTAGCATCGGAAGACCCGGTCACTACCATACGTGATATACTTGCCCGAGACGATCATCAATTCTATCTTGCGCCTTATCTCAATAAGTAAGTACCGGTTATTAATTTAAGTATAACTATATATGACTTACAGTCACTAATTGTTCCGCAAATACAGCAAGCATTGGCAACTGTTGCTCTTGTACCCAAGAATGAACGTCGTGGTCTTCTTCTGCTCATTGGGACATAAGCCGGTGAATCAATCGAAGACGATCATCGAAACGTAAGCGTTAAAATACTTTATAATCAGTAATGCAGTTGTTTTAATTATCCTCAAATCTATTATATATACTTTAATTAATGTTTTTGTCATGATAGGTCTATTAATGCATCCCACATGCAGCGTGGTGAAAGGCGTACTCGGGCTATCAGGATGGATTATTCCCAGCGTAAGATATTTATTAGTTCAAATGCATCAAATGCAGTGGGTACAATAATTGATTTCTATTTTATTTAATTCCTCATATTCTAATTGGGTTTCATTTGTACGTAGTCACGTATACAACGTGGGTCATGGGAATGTGGCTACTATGTGATGCGGTGGATGTTGGAAATTATCTCCTCCGGGATCACCTGAAAGATGGAGTGAGGTAAATGTTAATTGACACAATTAGAAGTAATAGTATAGATTCGTTATATGTTTTATGTTAGTTTATTACTTAAAAGATATAATCTTTTGTCCAATTAAACTTGCAGATATTCAACAATCCATCTCCATTGTCTCGATTTCGACATCAACATCATAAAGAGGCGTTGGGCAACTTTCTTTCTTGAAGTGTACCACCCATAGTTTGTATATATGTAGTTAGTTTAAAAACTTATCATATACTAGCTATAGTGTACGTACCTTTGACTAATGATATGTATTAGTGCTCGTGTCCTGGTTCAATTCTTCTTCTCTCGTGTTTTGATGTAGCTTTGATAAAGTGTTGTTTTCATTCATTCGAAATTAATTAGGCCACGATGCCCTCTGTTTTTGATTCTGTGCTCACTAGTCATTTGATGAAATGTCAGTATTTTTAACCATATGTGTAAGAGCTAATTGGCTGTGCTAAGAAAATTGAATGAAGTATGTTTTGCTTTTGAATGATTGTATCAAAACTGGTTTGGTGTTCGTTGTTGTTTCTTGTTTGATCAGGGTCTTTTGCTGGTTTGTTTATTGATCTGCATTAGTGAAACAGGAATGATTGAAATGTAAATAATAGATTAAAAAAAAAAAAGAGATTTTACACATCGGTTCTCAATAACCGATGTGTATATTTAACTTTATACATCGGTTTTGCTTAAAACCGATGTGTAAATTTAACTTTACACATCGGTTCTTTAGAAAACCGATGTAGAAAGTCAATTTTAATTTAAGCAAACCGATGTAGAAAGTTAAATTTAAAACTTCTTAACAATTGCTAAATTAATTTTACACATCGGTTAGTATAAAACCGATGTTTAAAATATACTTTAAACATCGGTTTTAAAACCGATGTGTAAAGTGGCAATAAACCACATCGGTCGTTTCCACATCAGTTTCAAAACCGATGTGGAAAGCCAAAAATAACCGACGTGGAATCCCTTTTGTGCACTAGTGAGTTTGTAAGTTGGACAAGGAGTCTTCAAGAGGTAAGGGGGGAGTACCGAGAAGGATTCTATTCAATGGCTATATGCTATCCAATTGTTGTTTGTAATTAATTGTTTGTTAGTGTTTATTGATGTTGGTTATTGTTGCTTTATTGATATCTGTGTGGTTTATTTTGCGTTAATTGTTTATTGGCAATTATATTATGAACTGTGATGCATGATCTGCCTGGGAAATATCTGTGATATAATTGTTGTTTGATGTGTGAGAAGCCTGACAATGGTCAGTGCACAATTAAGAAAGTTGGATAAAAGCTTTAAGAAAATGTATTGAATTATATTCAAGGTTTTAGTGGCAAGTTATTGGTTTCTTTTGAGAAAAATAAAGAGTGTTGAAAGATATTATTATTTTAATAAGTTGTTTTTGGAAAAATGAATTATGAGTCACAATGAGTTCAACACGGTGAAAATATTTTAGTATTGTTAAATTTTACGTAAGAAAACCAGAATATTACAGAATATTCTTTTATTAAATTAATTGATGAAAACAAGTTAAGGGTGATTTTAGAAGATTAATTAAGTGGAAAAAGTTAAGTTTTTGGCTTAAAAGTCTTAAAAACAAAATTTGACGGCAAATCTAGAAAATCTAGACGGCAAGTATTTTTGAAACTAAGCGAGTGCCTATTTTGAGAAAGTTAAATCTCAAGTGACTCATTGGTTTGTGAAAACTAAGTTTTATTTGTTAAGAATTTTTATAATGAATTTCTACCATTAGAAAAGAATTTCTAAAAATCGAAAGTTGATTTAACAATGTTGAAAATACAGTTGGACTTAGTAACCGAGACGTCGGGGTACTAATGTTCTGTGATTATGATGGACTCAGTCATTTGGACTTGGAGTGTCTATGTTGTAAATAGTATACATGAGGTATACATGAGGTATACATGAGGTATACTGTGATAAAACGTTGAAGATGTTTTCTAGAAGCACGAACCTAGTACTGGTGCACCAGGTCGAGAGGTGTCGTGATTGAGCACTCGGACAGTAAGGTCCTGTGTTGTAATGAAAGTTTTAAAAAGTGTTTTAAAACTATGTGAGTCGTAAGCCATTTTGAGCTTCGACAAGAGAAAGATTGAGCACAAAGAAAAGAAGAAAACAAAAGTGTTTTGCATGCATGTGGCAGACGTGCCTGCGATTTGTGGTTTAAATGCATTAATTACCAGCGGCGAAAGGTAATTCCGATGTGCATTATCTCATTGTGCCTTGGAGGACTTTGGGATCCCCATCTTACTTGCTAATGGCGGAGCCACTGATTGTGGGCATTAGCAATGTTTGGCCGTGTTAGTGCCCAGTGTATGCCTTTGTTGTTTTCAAGATGGGAAGAGGTCGCGGACCTATTGGCAGAGTGCCAAGTTAGCTAGTGTGGCTTTGGAGTCTGATCAACTCAACACGAGGTTGGTGATATCTCATGAGATTAGGACGAAAATTAGATGATGAATAGAAGTGTCATGCATAATTTTATGGATGATGTTTGGGGTGTTGAACCCATTGATAAACTGTTAGTTTATAATTAATTGTATGTGATAAATGTTGATGTGGTATTTGATGGCTAGAGTGTGGTTATTGAGTAAGATCCAAGTATTGGTTTCTCACTCTTACAACATATTCAGATGAATCCAGACGTACCCAGTGCGGTCGAGGGTTCGTACACTCACTTTTGATCGGGCACAGTATGGTGGTACCTGGGATATAAATATTGGGGCACTTAGCGCCACCTACCATGGCCCTAGTACTGAAGTTATTGGCACGATAGAAGAAGGACCCAATCAGAGGACGCATGTAGTAGAAACAATCGAGATATCGTTACCAAAAGTTTGTTTGAATCTTCAATATCTGGAGGAGCATGGAATGATGGATCCTTTACCTCAACCTCAACCTCTTCAGATATTAGGAAATGGAGAAATTCCAGTTGAAGAAGATCTAGTAGCAGGTGAAGAAGATCCAGAGGAATACCTAGAGGACGATCCGGAGTTTCAACCTCCTGCAGTAGATGATGGTGATTCTTCAGAGGAAGCAATGGAAGCGGAGGCATCATCAGACTCGTCAGCTGTAGGTGGGATTGATCCTTATGGTCTTCCCAATGGGTTTCATTAGCTTGACCAGCTTAGGTATAGTTTCCGGGGTAGTGAGTCTTGATAGTTTTACTTTGGCTTCTTAGAGCCTTAGTTTTGAAATGGTTGTGAACCATTTGTTGTTGATATGTATATATATCTTTATCTTCTTTGTTTAGTTTGAAGGAGAATAGTCTATGCTTCAAAAGGCTTTTTGATATCTCCTAGTATAGGAGTTGTATATATAAACGATGAAGCATATGTATATATATGGATGTACATATATGTGGTTTATGTTTATAATAGTTATATGTTGTATGTAAAGAGAAAAAAAAATTAAGCACTATTTTTATATAAGGTTAGTTACCTTAAATTATATTTTCCGAAAGTAACCAGCGTTAAATAATTATAATTATAATTGGGTATTAATGGGATGACCCTAGAGTAGGGTGTCGCAAGGTCCCGTCCATCGCATATTTAATTTTCTGTTGGACGCGGAGGTTCCGTCCATTGCATACTTAATTTTCTGATTCTGATTGGATGGGGAGGCTCCATCCACTGCAATTTAATTTTCAGACTGGAGACTAAAAAATAAAGAAAGAAGAAAAAGAAAATAATGAAGAAATGAGGAAGAAAAGAAGGACAAAAGAACAATCAGCAAAAATAGAAGAAAGGAGATTGAGTTACTTCTCATAACCCTAAAAAACCTCATTTTACATATCAGACAAGACCTCTTTTCCTCCTCCCACTCTCCAACCGCCCCTACACCTCCTCTGTAACACCCCCACTAGGTATTACTACGTAACACATGCGAAATTTAAATTAAAAAGATAATTTGCTGGTTGCTTTCAGAAAATAATTTATATAAGTACATAAGCGTCTGAGATTGGGTATAAAAATTTGTCACGACTCCAAACCTAAGCCTTGATCGGCACATCGACCTACAATCCTAGCCTAACAAGCCTATTTAATTTAGAGATATACTTGAATAAAAGCTAGTATTTTCACAAAAATTTCGACAGAGTCTCCTCTGTAATTCGGACATCTCAGGTAAAAGAACCCTGCTAAAATAATTACATTTTCATTCCAGAGTTCCAGTTACACCAAATACAACCAGGCAGTAATATGCTAAAAATAGTTACATCAATAAGCTATACATGACCAAAATGAAAATCTTAAATTTTCATTCAAAAGAGATGCTCTCCGAGCCATAAACATTCCATTTTAAAATAAAGACTCTCCGAGCCATACTCATACATACTATCAAAAATATAAGTCTCAAACCCTAAGCTGGTCATTCTAAAAGTTATTTCTGAGGAAAACTCACGTGGTCATTCCACAATCAAATACTTCATCAAACAACTAGATCTAAGTCTTTGAGTGACTTAGGAAGACTCCTCTACACCATCTGTACTAAAGTACCCAGGGTACAATAGCGAACCAGAAGAAACCTGATATATCTGTAAGGGTGAGATACCGACAAATGGATATATCACACAACAACCATATACATGATACATACATCACCTCAGCACATTAACATTTAATTATTATTCAGAAATAAAATAACAAGTGTTATATCAGTGGGTCTCATACCCGAACAATCAGTTTTATAAAGAGAATGCATGACACTTCAATAATTAGGCTCTAAACTTAATCTCCGGAGATCCCAACATCCGCAAAATGAGTTGATCAGGCTCGACACATCGTCTCATTGGCTAGCTAAGCACAACGATAATACATCGTCTCATTGTCCATTTAAGCACAACGATATGTACATCGTCTCATTGTCCATTTAGGCACAACGACACACGTACATCGTCTCATTGTCCCTTTTAAGAACAACGATAATATATCGTCTCATTGTCCCTTTTGAGAACAACGATAATACATCGTCACATGATACCCTTTCTATTAAGGTCTCACGTTAAAACCACGTCGGACACGTCTGTCGTAAATGCAAATGCAAAATATTTAGTTCTCGATGTTTTCTTTGTGTTCGTTCTCATTCGTTGTCGAAGCTCGAAGGCTGGCGGCTATTCATAAATTTCATCATTTTGAAATTACCAACATCAACACGGGACACGTAGTCTGAGTGCTCAATCACTTTGGTTACCATAACAACCCCCTATAATAATTGGTTATAATATTATATAAACTGATAGTGAATGAATGAAAGATAAGCAAAAAATTAACCCAAAGTTTCCCTCTTTAATTCTTCTAAGAAGAGTATCTTGTCCTCCATATCAAGGAATCCTGATTCCCCTATGCATAACCTATCATGAACTATCTGATAAAAGATTTCAAAAAAGAAAAAGAAAAAGAAATTAAATTACAGCTCTAACCCGAAATCCTCAATTCCATTTGGTTTCCAATGTCCCTCCAGGCCCAGATCGACCCTTGCAGGCAGGCCTACTCTTTTAGGGTGCTATTATCTTGTGCCTCCAGAGTTTTCCCTGGAGCTTTACGGGTTATTAAATATGCTCCATAGTGGGCTGGAATTGTTAATAAAAATAGGCTATCAAACTGATTTAAACTAGGACTTTAATTTTGGCACCTCCCTAATTCATCTTCCCACCTCATCCTTCCCCAACCCTTTATTCCCACCGTCGAAATTTAACACAAACGGAAACTAAGTTTCCGTGTATGTGTTAAGAAAATTTAACACACACGGAAACTAAGTCTCCGTATGTGTTAAAAAAAATTAACACACATAAAAACTAAGTTTCTATGTGTTGAAAAATAACACATATGGAAACTAAGTTTCCGCAAGTGCTAAAAAAATCTAATAAACTCAAAAACTAAGTTTTCATGTGTTAAAAAAAATAACATACAGGGAAACAAAGTTTCAGCACGTGTTAAAAAAATTTAACACACTCGAAAACTAAGTTTTCATATGTGTTAAAAAAATAACACACATGAAAACTGAGTTTCCGCATTGTGTTACAAAAATTTAATACACTTGGAAACTAAGTTTTCATATGTGTTAAAAAAATAACACACATGAAAACTAACTAAGTTTATGCACGTGTTAAAAAAATTTAACACACTCGAAAACTAAGTTCTCATATATGTTTAAAAAAATAACATATATGGAAACTAAGTTTCCGCATGTGTTAAAAAAAATTAACACACTCGAAAACTAAGTTTCCATGGGTTAAAAAAATAACACACATGAAAACAAAGTTTTTGAATGTGTTAAATTTTTTAAACCCATATGGAAACTAAGTTTCCATATATTAAAAAAGTCATGCCACGATTTAGGGAATGGTGCTGGATCGATAGAAAATAAATGAGGAGGTGTTACTATTTTTAGAGATATTTAAAGAAATTTAAGTAAAAAATTGAAATGAGATGGTGGGAGGATGATAAATGAATGGTATGAAAAATAAATCCCTTTAAACTATTATATTTTGCACATAACAAATCTACTCTGTATCTAAAAAATATTTGTATTTTAATTATTTAGTGAGTTAATATTTTTATGGAGTTATTTTTTATAGTTAGTTTTCGCAGAGATGAAATGAAAAACGTTATTGATTTCAAAGTAACACAATAACCTTTTTAAATGAGTTTGAAACTTCTATCTTCTTTAAAAATTATTATTTTTCCATAAAAATTGATTTTTCATAATTTAATTAGAATTTTCAAACATGTTAGGTTAAAACTGAAATAGATTCTTTTTTGAAAAATGTTTCGTTCAGATTTAATCTATATATTAAACATACTTTGAGAATTAATCTATTTAGTTTTTTTTAATATAAAGTTACTTTTTTATTTCTCAACCAGTACTTACAAGACCATCTTAAAGACATTCTCACTCCACATTTAAAAATCCGTTCATGTATAATTTGCTAGATACACAAGCATTGAGTTTGGATCCTCTTAATTATTTGTTTTTCTTCTGAAGGTCAAGTAAAGGAGAGAGATAAACATAAAAGTAATAAAATAAATTTCATAAATCTTAATCAAAACTTACTAAAAAATTCTTTGTTTTCATCTCTCTCGGCTGCTTAACCAAACATAAAGATCTTAAATTGCTCGCATTTGACTTCAAAATAGCTTATGAACACTGGCACATGATATACACATTGATGGCAATAAACCGTCATTAGCCTAAGCTTTTAAGCCAAAAGGAAATTGCTCTTTCCATTCATGCCTTTTCTTTTCCAATGGTTTACACATTGATGCACTAGTGCAATAAATGCTTTTTACGTCAGTTAAAATTGATTTTTTATGTCAAAATACTGACTGACGTAAATACAGCTGACGTTAAAAGTTACACTTTTAACGTCAGTTGAGTACTAACGTTAAATATAACACTATTAACGTCGGTTCTTTAACACAACTGATGTTAATTTTGTCAAAATTAACGTCAGTTCTTTAACATAACCGACGTAAATTTTGTTAAAACTAACGTCAATTGTTATCAAGAACTGACGTTAAAGGTCTTAATTTTAACATCAGTTGTAATAAACAACTGACGTTAATAGTGTATCTTGTATATTTTTATAAAATACTTTTAACGTCGGTTGTATGATAAAACCGGCGTTAATAGTATATTTTTTTAATTCGATTTTAAAATATCACTCCCTAAGCCATCCCCGCATTTCAAGTAAATATCCCAAGAATACGGAATATCACACACATTACAGAATTGCAAAGGAAAAATGGAACAATGATCCATATGTATGCCTGTTCAAAACAATATATATTTATTAACATAGGTT
This sequence comes from Sophora flavescens, assembly GCA_030762895.1. NCBI lineage: Eukaryota > Viridiplantae > Streptophyta > Magnoliopsida > Fabales > Fabaceae > Sophora > Sophora flavescens. The sequence continues at coordinate 262,006,197 of CM061062.1, read as the reverse complement.
ATAAATGTATACTAAGTTTAAACTACCTATATCAATATCCCTTCGTGATGATCATCACGAGTGGCATGTACATCGTCCAACTGTGTCTCCTCGATTATAGTAGGCATGTTTGTTGAAAAACAAGGAGTCTCAGGAATATCAAGATTTGAATCTTCATTTTCATCACTACCATTATACATGCTTTTTCCTTGGAGAACCACGGACAACCTTTTGTTAGAAGGATCAGTGATGTAGAACACTTGTTTTGCTTGGGAAGCCATTATGAAAGGCTCATTTATATGACCTAACTTGTTGAGGTCTACCAATGTGAACCCCAATTCGTCGGTTTGTACACCACCGTTACTATCAACCCACTTACATTTAAATACCGGCACCGTAAGCTTAGTGTAATCGAGCACCCAAATATCTTCAATATATCCAAAGTAAGGTGTCGATGCTGTAACGAGTTTTGTGTCCTTTGCACTAGAGAAGGGCATTGCTTCGGCCACGATCATAACCCCACTATTTTGCATGGTACTCTTGTTATCTTGTTCCTTTGTATAAAAGGAAAAGTTATTTATGTCGTATCCGCTCCAACATATGACGTTGAAGTTAGGCCCACGTGCTAGCCATTTTACGTCATCAGAAGCAGTACTACCATCCTTAAGCATTTCTTCCTTGAACCATGGTAAGAAAGTCTTGTTATGCTTGTTCAACAACCACCTTTCGCTCATTCGAGGGTTTTCTTGATTGACTTTTCTTTTATGTTCAAATAAGAAAGGCTGAACACATTCGATGTTGTTCAATACATACAAATGTGCTTGAAGCGCTTCCTCCCGATCCTTCCTATTAATTCTTAAGCCATGTGTACCCTTACCTTGACATCTGATCTCATCATGCCGAGGCTTAGGAACCCCTATAGGATCCGTGTTATGAAGGTAGTCCGAACAAAACTCAATAGCTTCTTCTGCAACATACCTTTGAACAATAGATGCTTCCGGACGATGAGGATTCTTCACGTACCCTTTCAAGATCTTCATGTAGCGCTCAACTGGGTACATCCATCTCGGAAAAACCGCCCACATAATCTAATCTCCCTCACCAAATGAACAATTAAGTGAACCATTATGTCGAAAAAGGAAGGAGGAAAATACATCTCCAATTGGCACAAGATTGTAGCAGCCTCAACTTCCAAGTCATCCAACATACGGGGGTCAACGACTTTGCTACATATAGAATTGAAGAATGAGCACAACCGAGTAATGGCATGTCTCAAATTTTTTATAGCAATACCACGAATAGCAACGGGCAGAAGTTGTTGCATCAAGATGTGACAATCATGAGACTTCAAGCCAACCAATTTAAGATCACTAGAGACAAGTCTCTTCATATTTGAAGAGTAACCATATGGAACTTTGATGCCCTGAAGACACCCGCAGAAACTTTGTCTCTCTTTTTTTGACAAAGTATGACATGCTGGCGGTAAATAAGTCCGCTTACCATCCTCAACAATTGGAGCTAACTGCTCTCGTATACCCATAGCAACGAGGTCGAGACGAGCATTCACACCATCCTCTGTCTTGCCCTGAATGTTGAGAAGCGTCCCGATCACACTATCACACACATTTTTCTCCACATGTATCACATCAATGCAGTGTCTGACATCAAGCTTGCGCCAGTATGGAAGATCAAAGAATATCGACCTCTTCTTCCATATGTTTTTCTCAACAGCTTTACCTTTCTTTTTGGACTTGCCGAATATAACATCGATGTCCTTTACCCTCTGATAAACCTGCTCTCCAATTAAGGCCGCCGACGCTTCTTCTGTCTCTTGGCATCCATTAAAAGCTTTTTTCATCTTACGATATGGGTGATCACGTCTAAGAAATCTCCGATGCCCAAGGTAAACCGTCTTCTTTCCATGATGCAACTGAGTATAGCATGTGCCTTCTTCACATATAGGGCATGCTTTATGCCCTTGACACATGCCGGACAAGTTACCGTATCTTTGGAAAGTCGTTGATGGTGCAAAATAACATGGCACGAAGCTTGAAAGTCTCATGAGAATACCCATCAACTACATCAACACCTTCCACCCACAATGTTTTCAAGTCTTCAATCAAGGGACCTAGATAAACATCTAAGTCATTTCCGGTTGCTTTGGGCCCGAAATCATCATAGACAACATCATGTATTTGCGCTTCATGCACAACCAAGGGGGCATGTTGTAAATCACCAATGAGAACAGGCCATAAACTATGAATACTACTCATGTTACCATAAGGATTCATTCCATCCGTAGCAAGTCCAAGCCTTAGGTTTCTTGGCTCATCGGCGAAATCTGGAAACATAGTATCGATATTCTTCCATTGAATAGAATCAGCAGGATGGCGAACCTTTCCATCACGTTTCCTCTCATCATTATGCCATCTAAGATTCTTCGCATCTTTCGCATTGGCAAACAATCGCTTGAACCTTGGAATTATTGGAAGATACCACAACACCTTCGCAGGAGGACCCTTTTTCTCACATCATCAACATCATCATCATCATCACCACCCTTCACTTTGTATCGTGATAACCCACATTTGGGGCAATCGTGTTTGTCTTCATGAACACCGGTGTACAATATGCAATCATTGGGGCATGCGTGTATCTTCTTATACTCCATACCCATAGGACACAATACCTTCTTGGCCTCATAGTTACGGTCAGGCAATGTGTTGTCCTCCGGAAGCAAGTCTTTCAACACTTCAAGCAATTCCGTGAAGCTTTTATCGCTCCAACCATTTCTCGCCTTCACACAAACCAATTTTAGCACCGCCGACAACCGTGTATGAGTAGTACACCCTGGATATAAAGGCTTATCCGCATCACCGCACAACCTATCATACACATGAGCTCGATGAAAAGATTCTTGTCCAATATCACGGATCATGTCCTCTACTCGATCATCCTCCATATCTACGTCAACGTCCTCACTTTGGGAGACACTCGCCGTATTACTACTCAACAACATATCACCATGCCATATCCATCTTGTATAACTCAAGCAAATCCCTTCACAAATCAAATGAGTACGTATATCCTTCACCGTACATTTCCTCGTATTCAAACACTTGACACAAGGACAACAGAACATTCCATTACTATTAGGAACATTCCTTTGAGCAAATTCTATAAATTCTCCCACCCCCTTCAAATACTCAGCACTAGTACGCTTACAAACCATCCAACTACGATCCATAACTAGATAGGTCCTGCAGATATACAAAACATATATATATCCAATATAAGGACAATACCGGAGATTGAAAACTATAGTTTTTAAAGATTAATTGCCAAGCACTGGTCACGGCCTGGCAGTGATGTCCATCACGGCGGTAACGTGCCAACCGACACGAACCATGCCATCACAGGCAGAACTGATCACGGCCTAGCCGTGATTAGCATCACGGCCGTGACAGATCAACCAGCAGAGCAACATGCACTCAAAACCAAAAACAGAGACATACATTCCAAACAACTCAAACTCACGGTTTCAAGTTTCAACTACTGAGACTACAGTTTCAACATACACTCAAAACCAAAAATACAAAAATGTGCCCCAAATACTCACCAGAAATAGGTGCTCGCGTGGTGGTGGGGAGGGGAGCTCGAGTGGTGGCCAACGTTCGATGTGGTTACTGAGAGCAGAGGGACAATGAGAGTTAGTGCGCGGGAAGGGGAAAGAGAGATGTACGTCAAGTTATTGCAAAGAATGAATGGAAAGACAGAGTTAGGGTTAATAGTGTACCTCACGGTGGTGGCGAAGAAGCCCTCGCGGTGGTTGCGGTGGAGATGAGCTCGCGATTAGGGTTCTGTGCTGGGTGAGAGTAAGAGTGAGGGTTGAGAGTGATTTAGGGTTGAGCGTGATGAAAAGAGAAAAGAGACGTACGTACAGAGCGAAGTGCAGAAGGCGCGCGGGTGTAAACATAAAACAACATTTTAACGTCAGTTTTATTAACAAACTGACGTTAAATATTAATATTTTTTAAAAAAAACACTTTTAACGTCCGTCGTTGAATACAACTGACGTTAAAAGTGTTAAAGAAACATTCTTTCATGTGATCTGTATCATCGCCTCTTCTTTTCCTCTATATTTCTATTCCTTCACAAAATGGCTCTGAGACCTGTGTTAATTGAGTGACAACAGGGCATTTCAGATAGCTAGGGATATAGGATTATTTACGTCGCCTATTTATTTAATCAAGTAAAAATCACACTTTTAACGTCAATTGTATAAACAATGAGGCGTTAAAAATAAATATTTTTTATTTTAAAAACACTTTTAACTTCAGTTTTATTCAACAAGCGGCGTTAACGCACTGTGTGACAACAGGGCATTTCAGATAGGGATATAGGATTATTTACGTCAGCTGTTTATTTAAGTAAAAATCACACTTTTAACGTCGGTTGTATAAACAACTGACGTTAAAAATAAATATTTTTTATTTTAAAAACGCTTTTAACGTCAGTTTTATTCAACAACTGACGTTAAAAGTGTATCTTCCTATTCCTTCTGGCGTTTTCTTTTCTGCACGTTTATAATATATGATTGCCAGGCCAACTCCCAATGCGCCTTGGAACCTAATGCTCTTAATGATCAATTTAATTTTTTAGCAACTTACGACGCCTAGTAACTTCATCCCCTACTCCTATAAATAGCTTCCTTCCTTCCTTTAATTTATCTGCTTCACAATATGGCTCTGCCATGGAGATTAACTTCATCACTCTTTCTTCCTATACCTAGACTTAAAGGTCTCTGTCTTAATGGTCAAAACAACTTCTGAGGTTGTGTAAATCGCATTACATGGGTGATAAGGGTGTGTAAATCGCATTATGTGAATTGCACACACCATCATCCTTCTGGAGAATCAGCAGCTACAGTTCCAAAACCTCAGCTTTGGAACCAAGTGGCTGTTCCAAGAATATTCTTTGAAACAGATCGAGTGCACCCTTCACTCTGCCACGGCTCCAAAGTGACAAGTGGATTCAGATGGAGCATCGACTTCAAATGAGGGAGGGGATGCATTCAATGTTGGAGATTCTCGAGCACGGGACTCGAGAAGAAAATGATGTTGAAGCAGAAACTTTTTTATATTTTAGTGCTATATATCTTGCGGAATTTTTTTATCTTTTAAACATGTAATTGTAACTTATGAATCGCTTCAATGAGATACGATTTGATTATACATATATAACTTGTTTTATGTTAAGTGTTTATTTATTTTAATTTGCACAAGAATTTGTTAATTTACTAATTCAAGCTAATTAATTAAGATTAAAAATAAACTTTTTTAAAAAAAAGATTATAAATAAACTGCACTATATGGAGTCATGATCTGCGTTAAGAGTGATAACAGGGAGATGATAACGAAAGAAAGATAGGAATGAGTTGATTATTTACGTCAGTTATTTATTTAACTGAATTAAAAATCACACTTATAACGTCAGGTTTATAAACAACTGACGTTAAAAGTTTTAATAATTTCTTGCAAAACACTTTCAACGTCAGTTCATTAAACAACTGACGCAAATAGTGATTTAATATTTACAAAACTGCCACCGCCTCACTTTTAACGTCAGTCCTTAAAACAACCGACGTTAACAGTGAATTAATGAAGTCTGATATTTACAAAACTGCCACCGCCCCCTTTTTAACGTCTAGTTTTTGGTTAACTGACGTAAACCTTTACCGTCTAATGTATATTTTTCACTAGTGATGGCAATAAACCGTCATGCCTTCTCTCTTTCATAGTTCTACCGAATCAAACGTAGTGTTAATACAACCATGAATAACTCGTCTACCTTGTTGAATCTCATATTTTGAACTTTGCGTGTCTCCATTTGTCTGAGCGAAATCTACCAAAATACTTATAGGATGCTGCTAATCAGTACTATTACAACATTGAATAAAGAATCCATAAAAAACAAGTTTTTATTAAAAATCTAAATATTTAATTTCTCAAAAATTTAAAGGCATTTGCTAACCAAGATCCTAAGGACATTAGTTAAAGAAATAAATATATAAATTATGTATTAGAAAGTGGTGAATTCAAATTTTCCAAAAGTTAAAAACAAAGTTTCTATTTTTTGATTCATTAACCAGTATATTTAGATACTGATTAGCAAGATCCAAAATTAAGTAATCACTTTCTAATAACTCGTCTATCTTGTTGAATCTTATATTTTGAACTTTGCGTCTCTCCATTTGTCTGAGCGAAATCTACCAAAATACTTATAGGATGCTGCTAATCAGTGCTATTACAACATTGACTAAAGAATCCATAAAAAAACAAGTTTTTATTAAAAATCTAAATATTTAATTTCTCAAAAATTTAAAGGCATTTGCTAACCAAGATCCTAAGGACATTAGTTAAAGAAATAAATATATAAATTATGTATTAGAAAGTGGTGAATTCAAATTTTCCAAAGTTAAAAACAAAGTTTCTATTTTTTGATTCATTAACCAGTATATTTAGATACTGATTAGCAAGATCCAAAATTAAGTAATCACTTTCTAATAAAAATTTTATTTTTTGATTGCATAATCAATGTTCAAAAAGTATTGGTTAGCAATTTTCGTACTTATAAACCGAGGCTTGTTACTATGTTATGAAAACATCCGCTTCCAAATCAAATTGAAGATAAGGAGCTTTGTCTCTCATTTCTTAGGTTTTCCCTTGTATAATAGCTCTCAAAAAATGTGTTAGCTTTCTAAAATTTCTGAAGGCATCAAGTCTCATAATTAATTTATGTCAACAGTTAGCCCGAAAAAGCAAAAAGTATAGAAGCACAAACGCAATGTCCTAAACTTCTAATCCTGCCAGCCAAGCTTAAGGTTTTGCTAAATTCAATGACATCAAACAGAAGAAAGGGCGTCATTACATTCTTTCACTTGGGTAGCTTTACTCCCTTTAACATATATAAGTTAATAGAAACAAAGATCTTAATTACCTAAGATACACATACATACACAAGGCATGCCTCAACACTTAAAACTTCAATACCCATGAAAAGCAACATTTTCACTAATATGACCATGATTAAAAATAACATCTCTAACCAACTTAGGTTGGTCCAAATGGTATGGGCTTGGGCCTCTTAAGCAAATGATATGGGTTCGAATCCCGATTTTTGTGAATAAAAAAAACCTGGTTGGAATGTACCTTCTGATTCCTCGACGGATATTAGTAACTCTTAAATTGGATATTTCCCACCTACCACATGGATACCAAAAAAAAAAAAAAAACATCTCTAAACCGTTAAAATATTTTTGAGGAACAACCAATGAGATATTTTTCTCTTAATCTTCTTCTCCTTAATGGTGTCTAAGCTAGGCTTCCACTCTTTCCCTGACAATTGCCTACTCAAATATTCTGGCCTCCCTTCTACCATTTCTTGCAAATACTCAGAAAAATCAAACCTATCTTCTCCATTATTCTCCATGCACTCCTTTCTTTTCAACACTTCACCCTCTCCCAATTGTAGCACCATGGCATAGCCTAGCAAGCCAAGGAAGAAACCTTGAAGAAGACATGAAATACTTGTTGTGTTTCAAAGCAGAATTAACAATGAAGAGAATGTGGTTACTTTCTTCACTGCTCAATCCTATTGGCTTCCCTCTCTTCATTGGGAGCATTAGATATATGTTTCTCATCTCTAGCTTCTTGTCAGCAGGTAATGGAATTGGCCTTTTTTGGTTCATAGCTGAATGGAACTCAACCACTACATGTTGTGGGTGATCTAACATGAGCTCTGCCACTGTTAATGGTTGGTCAAATTCTTGAACTGACCCATCACAGTATACAATTTTCCCAGTGGTATCTGAGGCATGAAATGAGATATGGTTTCCCATGAGATAGGCTATGAGGTTCAATTGAAGGTGGTGTTGTGGAAGAAAGAGAATGAGAAGAGAGTACTAGTTGTAAAGTCTAAGGACACAGGATGTGAACTTTGTTATATTGGGGCTTGGGTGATGTACAAACAGAGAGAAAAAATGTCACACATTGATTGCATTTACACCTCTCACATTTTATTTATGAGACAAGATTGAAATGAGTTTAAGTTTGATACTGTCAATATAAATTTTTTTACACTTAAACCAATTATAAATCATATAATGTATATAACTTTTAATACAAATATTATAAATATGATTAATTGATAATGTAAAAAAAGATCTTTCTACTAGTTCTTAAAATTTGGATTTTGACCTAACTCGACCAAAAAGCTAACTTACAGGGTGAGAGTTGTCCCTTACTTATAAGTATTATTCAGACTATATCACTATCCAATGTGAGACTCCAAAACACCCCATCACGCTCAAGATTGGATATTTGAAGCGTGAAGTTTGCAGGACTAGACATCTACGGGTGGCACAACGGATCTAGGATAGGCTCTGATACCATCTTAAAATTCGAATTTACTTCTACACTAATTATGCAAGACAATTAAATTCTTAAATATATTTTCTGCAAAATGTAAAATAGGCTCAATTAAAATTAGATAATAAGTATCATACATATATGAAATAACGTGTGTGTGACTAGTGGGACAGAAGCAATGTTATAACAGAACTGATGTTTGTTAAACCGCTCCATCTTGTGATGGATATAATGGAATGTTGGACTTGGTAGTTTAATTTGGCTAGGTCGTTGGCTTTCAAGTTACAACTACACTATTGCTTCCACTTTGACTTGGGAATTGGGCTGTCTCCCACATTTATTAATTTGTTTCCTTAAAATAATATATGATCCTCAAAATTTTTATTTTTTTATAAGTAAAAGTGTACATTACTATATTAGGATTAAGGGTCTTCGAGTCCGTATACAAAAGATAAAAAATGTCCGAAAGTGAGAAAATAGTGAAAGCTTCAACCAATCCTCAATTTTTCTTATATATGTTGTGATATTTATTTAGATTGTGAGTTGAATTTAGATTAAGAATGTTCTTATCTTGCCAAAAGTCGATTTACCTAACAGGAAAATGAATTCAAGGAACCGTTCAACTACAACTTCATTAACTAATTTGATTAGAGTATTATGGGTGGTACGTGATGCAGTACTTTAAATTAAGCCGAACATAACCATCGTGTCAGAGAAATATAGACAATACATAATGCTCAAACTAATCCAAACCATCGCTCTGTTTCGTAAAAACTAACGGATAGTGGATAAATTAGCGGATAATGTATAACGGATAAGCTAACGGATAATAGATAAACTAGCGGATTAAATTTGAAGTGTTTGATAAAACTAGCCGTTGGACTAACTGATTAATATAAAATTACATAGAAGAACATGTTTGCATATTTTTTTATATAAACTATATATATGTATTTATATATATTATTTATTTTAAAATAATTATCAATTTTAACACCTTAATTTATTTTAAATTATTTATCATTTCAAATATTAAAATATTAATTTTTAATTTTAATATTTATTTAGTTTTAGTTATTTTTTATAAATAATATGGAATAATAATATTTTATTTTGTTAGTGAAGGATAAGTAAGGAATTTATTTAAGATAGTAAGGATAAAAATGGAAGAAAAAGTGATACGCTATATGTTATAAGCTCAATTGCTACTTCAAGTAGTATCTAGAAAAAAGGTTATATGCTAGTGGAAAAACGTTATACGCTAATTTTAAAAACAGTTGTCAAACGGGACTGATTTTTTATCTGCTAAACACTAGTATTTTTGACAAACCAAACTGTGCCTATATCACTTTTCACACCCCATGTCACATAGTTTTATTATGCAAGAATATATATCTTTTTCGATTGGTTAAAGTAATCTTTTGATCCTTATATGTGACACTGATTTTCAATTTGGTCCCTATACGTAAAAAGTTATCAATTTGGTCCCTATACGTGATACTGATTTTCAACTTGGTCCTCACCGCTAATTGATCCCTATATAAGAGGGACCAAATTATAAATTATTATTACATATAGGGACCAAATTGAAAATAATTGTCACATGTAGGGACCGATTTCAAAATTTTTTTTGTTGAATTGTTTCCTACTTGTGACAATAATTTGCAATTTGGTCCTCTTATATAGGAACCAATTAGTCGTGAGGACCAAATTGAAAACCAGTGTCACGTATAGGGACCAAATTGATAACATTTTACGTATAAGAACCAAATTAAAAATCAGTGTCACGTATATGGACCAAAAGATTATTTTAACCTTTTCTGTTTATCATTTCCCTCTCATGTTATGCGTCAAACATCAGAGAATCCAAGTCCGTATCGTGCTCCACAATTTGTCTCTGTTAGGGGTGTAATCGGGTCGGTTCGAATCGGGTTTGAGGGGTTTTTTCACCCGAACCGATCAAATTTGATCGGTTCGAATCTGTCCAATTTCAACTATGGATCCGAACTGAACCGAACCAATCACAATCGGATCGGATCGGATCGGTACGGATTATCGGATTACCTATTAATTTTTTATTTTTTATTTACACTTAAAAGATTAATAAAAAATTAAAAAAATAAAATAAAATATACATATTTAATTATTAATTATATTAAATATCTATATAATAATATATTAACATTATATAAAATAATTTAAAAATAAATTTTTATAGGGTTCGGATCGGATCGGATTAGATTTCTCGGATCCGAAACCCGAACCGATCTTGTTCGGGTTGGCGTTTTGGAATCTGATCCGATGATCCGAACCAATCCATCAAAATCGACTCGGATCGGTTCGGATCCGCCGGGTTCACGGATCGGATCATATCCGCTTACACACCTAGTCTCTGTTTATCTTGTATTTCTCTCCCTCGATTGGTACTGAGTAAATACGGTCCAGCTTAATTTGAAGTAAATTTAGGTTGCCTGTCGGTAGTAAGACTTTAACTTCTTCGATAGTAAGTAGTCAAAATAAAAAAAAAACAAAAAAAAAAGAAAAGAAAAGAGAGGAAAGAAAAGGAAAACTTTTCTTAACCACAGAAAAATAATTGGTTTTTGATGTATTTTTAAAATGTCTATATCAAACGAATGCATCAAGTGCCAATAGGGATGGCACATTTGCTGTGAGGCTTGAGTTTGATTCCTAGATCTCATTTATTGATACGTAATATATAAATTTAACTATAAATCATCATTAAAGTTGGTGGTATTTCTTGGACCTTACAATGAAACGTGTCTTCCTCCAATACAAACTTTTTGTATAAAAAAAAAAAAACCGAATGCATCATGTGTATAGTTAACTCTTCATCCTTTCACATGCATAATCGACTTTCACATCCATACTAGTTATAAAGATCATCTTTTCAACATATGTTTTAAATTCTCCTGTTTGAAATTGGTGACCACTTATTGCTTCTCGTTAAAAAAAAATCTCGTTATTCCTAGAGCGATTATTATAATCACAATATACAATATCAAACATGATGTTCACGAATTCATATTCAAGTAAGAGAACTAAAAAAAGGATGGGGACCAATAGGTACCTGCATTCACTGCTTGGACACCCAACATAACAACATTGCACGTTATCATTATTCTGATGTACCATGAAAGACTTGAATTATGAGGAATTAATTTGTTCACCTTGACTTCATAGAAGGTAGAACGGATCCTTATACATAAATCATTTGGAATTTTTTTCGTGAAATTTGTTGTAACAATAGACAATGGTAAGATTAAAAGGGACATAAACCTAAAAGAGCTTCGATAACGTGACACGAGTCTCTTCCGGTTTAATAAGTAATTCTAGTTCGAATCTGAGTCCTAAGAATACAACGATGTTAAAACCTATGAGGGAGAACTTTGTTGTCCTTGTGACTCTACCTGATTCGAGAGCATAGTCTCTGTAATTGCACACGAGGATATCCCGAGAACAAAAATAAAAAAGAGATTAAAAGGGCATAAATTAATTTAACTAATATTTGGTTTCAGGTTCCATTGCTTCAAGAAGAAGAAAATAACTCCAATGTACAACTAAGAAAATTTGGGAAAAAATGAAAGATCTTTTTATTTATATATATCCTTCAAATTGTTTGCTCTTCTTCCCATTCTCAAAGAAATTTTGCTTCAAAATTAACTAAATGAGAAACAACACAGTCTGACTTAGAGTATTTGAAAAAGTTTATTTAGACTTATCATATACATCCTTAAGTAAATCTTGAAAAGAGTTTATAAAAATTAATTAATTATAACTTTCTGTAAGTTACTTTTAGTTTATTTCAATAATCTTTCTTGGAAGTCTTATTGAAATAAACTTATAAATATTATAAAAAAAAATCATAAGTTGTAATGCGATAAACATTTATTGAATAAACATGTTGATTCTGTGGCATATCAGTATTGGTTATTATGCAGTACCAGATTCTGTTATTTATGTTACTGCATAATATTTTGTTATTCTGTTAAACCCTTCCCTTCCTTGTATTGCTATATATAAAGCATTCCCCTCTGCGATGCTGAGTGTGTGATCAAGTCTTAGCTACACAAAGTTACAAAGTGTCAAATGAGAGAAAGCTAGTTTTACTAGGAGAACTTGGGTGTAATTGGGGCTAAGGGATCAGTGAGAAAGAGGAAGAGCTGAAAGGAAGATCTTCTTCCATTTTGTAAATTGGATTGACTCTTGAATAGACTGGATTAAGCTTGTGCTTAGTCCCGGAGACGTAGGCATTGATTTGACCGAACTCCGTCATCAAATCTTTGGTGTGTTCTTTCCTTTATCATCAATCTTTTATGTTCTTGAATTGATTTCTACTTTCTGCATATACTGCATACTGTCTTAGGCTGTTTTCTGGTTTTTCTGGTTTTCTCACAGGGGCATTTTATCGAACAACTAGTATCAGAGCTTCACTGCAAGGTCCTGGGCAAGATGCCGAAATTCGACATTGATAAATTCAATGGAAAGAATGATTTTGCTCTATGGAGGTTAAAGATGCGAGCTATGCTTGTACATCAGGGACTGGAAGATGCTCTGGAAGGGGAGAGAAGGTTGCCAAACACGATGTCTGAAAAAGAAAAAAAGGATCTTTTGACCAAGGCACACAGTGCCATCATACTGTGTTTGGGGGATAAAGTCCTTCGAGAGGTATCCAAAGAAAAATCCACTGCTGCTCTGTGGTTGAAGCTCGAAAATCTCTACATGACCAAGTCATTGGCAAATCGATTGTATTTGAAACAAAGGCTCTACAACATCAAGATGCAGTTCGGCACATCCATTGAAGATCATATGGATGAGTTCAATAGGTTGATTCTTGACCTAGAGAACATTGATGTAAAAATAGATGATGAAGACCAAGCCCTACTCTTGATTCGATCTCTGGATAGTTCATATGAACATCTTGCTGATACTCTTGTCTATGGGAGAGAAACCTTGTCCCTTGAGGAGGTGCAGGCAGCTCTAATCTCAAAAGAGTTGTCCAAGAGAGCTGATTACAAGGAGAGTGACACTGGGGAAAACCTAACTGCAAGAGGCAGACCTGACAAGAAAGAAGGAAAAGGAAAGAATCGGGCAAGATCCAAATCCAAAGGAAAATGGAAGTGCTTTATTTGTCATAAAGAGGGTCACTTCAAGAAGAATTGTCCAGAAAGAGGAGCCAAAATGAAGCATTCAAAGGAAGATAAAGGAGATGCATCAGTGGCTTCAGATGGGTATGAAAGTGCAGATGTGCTAGTTGCTGCAACCTGCCAAACACAATCAGAATGGGTAATGGATTCTGGTTGTTCTTTTCACATGTGTCCCAACAAGCAGTGGTTCATCGATTACAAACAGATTGAGGGAGGTCAAGTGATAATGGGAAACAATGCCACATGCAAAGTTATTGGCATTGGATCCATCAAGCTCAAGCTCAATGATGGAACCGAGAAGCTGTTGACAAATGTGAGGCATGTACCTGATCTGAAACGAAACTTGATCTCCCTTGGGACTTTGGAGGAAGTTGGTTTTGGCTTCATAGCGGAGGACTCTTTACTGAAGGTAATAAAGGGCTCTCGGGTGATAATGAAGGGATACAGGAAGAATGGCTTGTATGTTCTCAAAGGAGAAACCATAATTGGCACTTCCTCTGTGGCTATTGAAAATGATATAAGCAAGGGAAGCTTGTGGCATCAAAGACTTGCCCATATCAGTGAAAGAGGTCTCAAAGAATTACAGAAGCAAGGGCTGTTGTGTGGTGACAAGATAGAAGGTCTTGAATTCTGTGAGCATTGTGTGCTTGGCAAGCAAACAAGAGTAAAGTTCAACACTGCAATTCACAAAACCAAGGACAAGCTGGACTACATACATTCTGATCTATGGGGGCCATCAAGAACACCATCTCATGGAGGCAACAGGTATTTCATCACTTTCATTGATGACTATAGCAGAAAAGTTTGGATATACTTGCTAAAAAGCAAAGATGAAGCTTTTAAAACCTTTGTACATTGGAAAACCAGAGTTGAAAAACAATGTGAAAGGAAAATAAAGGCTTTAAGAACAGATAATGGCCTAGAGTATTGTGGAGAAAAATTCAATGACTTTTGTAAAGACCATGGAATCTATAGAAACAACAATGTAAGGCATACCCCTCAGCAAAATGGTTTAGCAGAAAGGCTAAATAGGACTTTGTTAGAAAGGGTTAGGTGTATGCTTTCTAATGCAGGGTTGTCCAAGCAATTTTGGGGAGAAGCAGCCCACACAGCCTGCTATCTCATTAACAGAAGTCCCTCTGCAGCAATTGAGTTCAAGACTCCACAAGAATTATGGAATGGCAGTCCAGCAGATTACAAGAACCTCATAATTTTTGGGTGTCCTGCCTTCTATCATGTAAGTGAAGGCAAACTTGAGCCAAGAGCCAAGAAAGGCTTGTTCATGGGATACCCTGATGGAGTTAAAGGCTATAGGATCTGGTGCCATGACAAGAGAAAATGCATAATCAGCAGAGATGTCACCTTCCATGAAACTGACATGAACAGATCAAAGCTTGCATTCAAATGCAAGGATACAGCTGAACACCTAGAGGAATCCAAGCTTAAGGTGGAGTTTGATGATAATACAGAAATGGACCAAGCCCAACAGACTGTTGGAACTTGATCTGGAGACACAAATGAACAAAGATGACAAAGCAATTCGAAACCAATAGCCACGAATGACTATGTCTTGGTCGGGGGACAGAGAAAGGAGGACAATCAAACCTCCTGACAGGTTTGGCTATGTTGATATGACTGCTTATGCACTAAATGCAGCATATTTTGTGGATGATGAAGAGCCTAGATCATACAAAGAAGCAATGAATGGCAAGCATCATGATAAATGGTTCCAATCTATGACAGAGGAGATGGAATCACTTTTGAAAAATCAAACCCGGAGTTTGGTGGAAAAACCAGAAGCTAAGTTGGTTTGCTGCAAATGGATATTCAAAATGAAAGAAGGGATCCCTGGAATTGAACATCCTAGATTCAAAGCTAGATTGGTTGCAAAGGGTTTCTCTCAGAGAGAAGGCATATATTTCAATGAAATCTTCTCCCTTGCGGTAAAACATTGCTCCATAAGGGTGTTGCTAGCTATAGTAGCACAATTTGATCTCCATCTTGAACAAATGGATGTCAAAACAACATTCTTGCATGGTGAACTTGAGGAGAAGATATTCATGAAACAGCCAAAAGGTTTTGAATTAGCAAAGGGGAAAGAACATATGGTATGCTTACTACACAAGTCTCTGTATGGATTAAAACAATCCCCACGCCAATGGTATAAAAGGTTTGACAGTTTTATGTTAAAACTTGAATTTTCTAAAAGTAACTTTGATAGCTGTGTTTATTATAAACAATTAAAGTCATGTGAATATATCTATCTTCTATTATATGTTGATGATATGTTGATAGCATGTAGAAGCATGACAGAAATTGACAAGCTTAAAGGGTTACTGAAAGCAGAATTTGAAATGAAAGATTTGGGGAATGCCACAAAGATGCTTGGAATGGATATTACAAGAAACAAGGAAACTGGAATCCTCACCATTTCCCAGAAAGGTTACTTGGAGAAAATATTGAACAGGTTCAACATGACAGATTGCACATCTGTCAACATTTCAATTGCAGCTCATTTCAAGCTCTCTGCAGAAGACTGTCCTAAAACAGAACAGGAAATCATAGAAATGAAGAATGTGCCCTATGCAAGTGCTGTAGGCAGCTTGATGTATGCCATGGTGTGCACTCACCCGGATATATCCTATGCAGTCAGTGTAGTGAGCAGATACATGGTAAATCCTGGTAAAACACACTGGACAGCAGTTAAGCACATTCTTAGATACTTAAAGTGTTCCAGCAACACTGGTTTAGTATATGGAAAAGATAGACAGAAGCAAGGTGGAGCTACAGGTTATGTGGACTCGGATTTTGCTGGTGATAAAGACAAAAGGAGATCACTAACTGGATATGTATTCGCTTTGTTTGGGAACACCATAAGTTGGAAAGCAACACTCCAACACATTGTTGCTTTATCAACAACAGAAGCTGAATACATAGGAGTAACAGAAGCTGTTAAAGAAGCCCTGTGGCTGAAAGGCTTGGTGAATGAGTTAGGAATTGCTCAAGATAATATCCATGTGCTGTGTGATAATTAGAGTGCTATTCACCTCTGTAAGAATCACACCTTCCATGAAAGGACAAAACATATAGACATCAGGTTATACTGGATAAGAGATATCATTTCAGATGGTATGGTGCAGATCAGGAAAATACACACTGCTGAAAATCCTGCAAATTTCATCACAAAGGTTGTTTCTTTGAACAAGTTTAGGCAATGCCTGAACTTGTTGAAAATTGGAGACTGCTGATCAAGTTTGGGCAAGGATAGCACTTCTTAATTCTAGTCTTGTTAAGAGTCAAGGTAGACATATGCCAAGGTGGAGATTGTTGATTCTGTGGCATATTAGTATTGGTTATTATGCAGTAACAGATTCTGTTATTTCTGTTACTGCATAATATTCTGTTATTCTGTTAAACCCTTCCCTTCCTTGTATTGCTATATATAAAGCATTCCCCTCTGCCATGCTGAGTGTGTGATCAAGTCTTAGCTACACAAAGTTACAAAGTGTAAGTGAGAGAAAGCTAGTTTTACTAGGAGAACTTGGGTGTAATTGGGGCTAAGGGATCAGTGAGAAAGAGGAAGAGCTGAAAGGAAGATCTTCTTCCATTTTGTAAATTGGATTGACTCTTGAATAGACTGGATTAAGCTTGTGCTTAGTCCCGGAGACGTAGGCATTGATTTGGCTGAACTCCGTCATCAAATCTTTGGTGTGTTCTTTCCTTCACTACAAGAATTTTCGCTGTTTCCCAGGGCCTATGACCCTGGGAAATCCATAAAATCCGTGGGAAAATACACACTTCCCAGGGATGACCCACGGATTTAGATCCCTCGGTTTTCAGCTGGTCGGAAACGTTTCCCAGGGCTTCGCCCTGGGAAATACCCAGGGTTTCAGCCTTGGGAAATTTCCCACGGTTAGAACCCTGGGAAATTTTTCCCAGGGATAGAACCCTGGGAAATTTTTCCCAGGGATATATCCCTGGGAAATATATGTTTTGTTTAAATTATAAATAAAACCTTATATACATTAATTTATGCTAAAGTGGATAAATAAATAATAATTATTTTTATCTGAATGCATCAACAAAGAAATTAACATCATAATTCAAGCAAACAATTTGTTCAACACAAAATGTTATTCAAGTCATATTTGTTCAACACAAAATGTTATTCAAGTCATATTTGTTCAACGAAAAATAATAAACATAATAAACATGATAAGTAAAATAAACTAAGAATCCCCATTATAAGGCTCCTCAACAAAATGGTCAAGAGAGTCGTCGTCCTCCTGAGCACGCTGGGTCTTCCGACTAGGTCTGTCGTCATTGTGGGGCGGCTGCCGCTGAATCGCCGTGACTGTCTCCATCGGTTGTCGCATCGTATCCATCATCACACGATGCTCCTCATCCCTCTGCCGCTCCTCTCTTGGGAAACGACCAACATCTGCCTCAACTGAGCAATCTCCGCAGACTCCTGAGGGTAACGTCTGCATGTGGTGGACGCTCCAACCCTAAGCTCTAACTTGCACGAGGCCCCTTTCCGATAGTTGCCGGCAAGGTCCCCAGCACCGTACAAACGACCCTTATACTTGCCGCCGACAACTTCTGCCCAAACATTCAGCGCAAGCTGCTCGTCCTCCTGTGGGTTAGCTGGGGTGGATGGTGAAGAGGCTGATGATTGAGACCTATGTTGACTCATCCTCTCATGAAACTCCTCCTGTTACAATACATCAGACTATCAAAATTTGAACAATATGTTACAAGATAAATTATGCAGAAAAATGGACAGAGTTTCCCCTAAAACTACAACATCCCAATGTTTACAAACAGAACACCGCAATTTAAATCCATAAATCATCATCAAAAGCTCAATAGGATGCACACAAATTCTCATGTCCAAACTAGTTATAACATTTCCAATGTCGAGCAAGTATCAATAGGTCCAAATATAAAGTGACTCTACAGACTAATTAATCAAAACATGAATAGTATGTTACACGATTAATTATGCAGAAAATTGGACAGAGTTTCCCCTAAACCTCAACCTTTACAAATTGAACACCACAATTTAAAACTGCAAGTCATCAAAAGCTTAATAAGATTCACACAAAGCAATATATTCAACTCCCTAAAAGCCAATGCTCAAAAGCCAATGCTAAAACTAGTCATAACATTTGAGGCTCTCCGCCTCTCAAGTCCAATAAAGTATGAGTGTTACAATATCTATTAAAGTCAATAGCTTCTTCAAAAATCAAAAGGGCATATTACCCGAGTGCGCTTGGAGCGCTCATCTATGTACTACTCGGTAGCCTTCCTAGTATGGGTGCGTTTGTGAACCTCATGAATCTGTACTCCTCGATTATACCGCGAGCCTATAACACAAGCATAGATGATTAAGATAACAAGTAATGAACTATGATGTTGGAATAAATACATTTAATGCATAAAGAATGACAAGTATGAGCATACCATACGATCTGCCCACTCGCGACCGGGAAATGCTTCCTCCTGTGTGCAGGCTCCCACCCTTTTCTCGATGCTCTATTTTTCTTTGCCACGAGCAGAAATTTTTTTAAATTGATCGAAGCCCAATAACGACGCAACTCCTCCCAAATACCATCTCCAATCCAGGATCGCGGTATGCCGCTCTCACGAGCCTCCCTAAGCATATCGAAAAGGCGTTCGGAGGCTTTATGGTGAAAGATCCTCTGGATCTCTCGACTCATCTTCGTTCCTCCATGCCGCCCTTTGACCTGTTTTAAGATAAATAACAATTGTTATACTAATAGTTTCGGAAATAATAAAAACCACATTAAGTAAATTGAAATTTGCTACTTACTCTAAACGCATCAAACATACTAATCCGCTCATTGTCAGTGAGTTTTCCCCATGATGTAAATGCCCTATGATACCTTTGCTGGATAACAAACGTGATGGCACTCGCTGCTCTCTCTTACAAGGAAGGAACCTTAACAGTAAAGACGCATGAACCAATCAAACACATGGTAATAAATTATGATACAATGCATGAATCAACCAAACACATAGAAATTTAATTAATTCTTACCCGTTACCACTAGGCCTAATAATAGGTCGACCATCGGGCATGAGCTCAACTACCTCTGCTGCATCTAGCTCCTCTAGCTCCACTGGCTCCACCGGCTCCTCTGGCTGCTCATGCACATCTGCAACTGAAGGTGAGCGTGAATAGCCTGGACTATATTGTTGCTCCTCATCCACACATGCTGAAGGAGATGCTCTATAGTGTGCATGTGTCGTGACCCCCGGGGTGGGAATCATATCGAAATGAGGCGATGTAGGTGCAACACGTGGAGTCAGTGAAGGTGCTTGTTGTGGTGGGCGCGATGTAGGTACATGTGGGTGTTGTGCTGACGATGCAGAGGTAAGCGTTGAAGGCATACGTGAGTATCCATCTATAGACTCACGAATCACTAAATTTGTGGAAGGTCTGTTCCGACGACGACGGGGATTTGGACGGGGGTCAGTATCAACCATAATACCCTTACCCTTATCGATGGGTGGAGGTGGGTCACGTCCTGCAGACATGTCTAAAGAGCAATTTAATGTTAAAACAAAAGTTATCAGATATAGCAATAATATAAGTTATCTAAGTCATTAAAGTCAACAAATATAACTAACTAATAATCCAACAGCCAAAAATAAGTTATCTAAGTCATAAAGTCAACAAGTATAACTAACTAATAATCCAACAGCCAAAAATAACTTAACCATCCAAATCATAAAGTCTTCAGAAGATCTAATACAAATTAACTACGATTTATTCAGAATTTGAGTCATCGTCTTCAGCTCCTGTTGAGTCATTATCTTCTTCCTCATCATCTTCAGATCCTGTCTCTTCATGTTCTTCAGTGGAATTATCGTCTTCTTCATCCAAATGCTCCTGGATGGATGACAAATTGGCGATATTCACTTCTTCACCAGCGACTTGCAAGTCCCCTAAGCCATCAATAGGGTCAACTTCAATGACTTCAGCTACATGTGACATTACATCCACTTGATAAGGCACCTCTCCCTCTGAATCATCCACTTCGATGCTACCCCTTGGTGTTGTCTTGATGGCGACGGACCAACCTCGTTTGTCCTTACGAGTTGGTGGATAAGGTACGTAATACACCTGTCTCACATTTTGTGCTATGATAAACGGATCATCCCTTTGATATCTTCTACTCATTCGGATGTCCACAGTATTACATTTCGGGTTAAATTTTGTGCCTCTACCGGACGGATCGAACCAGTTACAATAAAATAGAACTATTCTTTTAGTATAGTCTAAAGAAGGGTACACCAGTTCATATATATGTTGGATCACGCCGTAGAAGTCATCTTCAATTCCTTCTGTGAGACCTTTTACATGGACCCCGCTGTTGATGGTTTTTTTGCCCTCCGTCCATGATTGGGTATGAAATTTGTACCCTTTCACGAAGTAAGTGTGCCATTCTTTGACTTCTGTATTAGGACCATCGGCTAAGTTCCTTAAGTGTTTGTTGATGGGAGTTGGTTGCTCACGGTAAACCTACATATGTCAGTTCTAAAAAATCATGTCTACATTTTACTCACAATGGATAATTCAAAGATTTTTAAGATACTAACTTGTTGCTTAAACCAGATTGGAAACTCAGCATGTATACAAGTGGACTGTTCTTGCTCGATGTTTGCAGATATCAAGAAGGCACTGTAAAGTTGGACAATATATATTATAAGCACAAAAATATATACTATTAGGTATTCGAAAGAAAAAGATACGAAATGCGTACTCAAGGTATGGTTTAACTTCGGTACAATTGATCAACACATGAACATGAGCCGACTTCCTCTCTTTGTCCGATAACCAGTGAGAGGTCTCCTTCCCGGAAGCACGACCAGCCTGGCAAAAGACTCGACAAGGTTAACGGATGTCTTTCACTTTCACTTTCCATTTCATTCCTACTATTTTTTGGTGACAACATGAAGTTCTTGAAATAATGGGAACAAAAATGGGTTGTCTCGCGGTGTAAGTAAGACGCACAGATTGATCCTTCAACCTTAGCCTTATTTTTCACCGACCGTTTCGAATCACCCATGAATCTATAAAACA
Organism: Sophora flavescens; assembly: GCA_030762895.1. Classification (NCBI taxonomy): domain Eukaryota; kingdom Viridiplantae; phylum Streptophyta; class Magnoliopsida; order Fabales; family Fabaceae; genus Sophora; species Sophora flavescens. The sequence goes on along the minus strand of CM061062.1, from coordinate 261,984,511 downwards.
ACAAGAAGTTCATAGTCATATCCTTTCACTTGAATGGAAAAAAGTCTAAATAAAATTCTATGATGGTTATATTACCTTTCAAATGGATACATCCACCTATATTGAACCGGTCCACCAAGCCTCGCTTCATACGCGAGATGTACTGGGAGATGCTCCATAGAATCAAAGAAACCAGGGGGCAATATTTTCTCCAACTTGCATAGAATTATGGGAATATTTTGCTCCATCCTAATCAGGTCATTCTCCTCAACGTTGCAGAGCACAAATCCTTGAAGAATTGACTCAATTCAGAAAGCGGATTCAATACATGCACGGGCAATGAACTAAAAGCAATAGGAAGTAAACATTCCATGAATACATGACAATCATGGCTTTTCATCCCATGCATCCTTCCTTTGTTAACATCGGCACATCTTGCTAAGTTGGAAGAATAACCGTCGGCATCCTAAGTTACGTTATCCAGCGACAAACGGTCTTTGCTTCATCGACAGTTAAAGTGTAACTAGCTTTCGGTTTTAACATCTTCCCATTAGCCTGCGACTTTAGCTCCAACTCCGGCCGCCTACAAGTACAAAGCTAAGTCCATTCTTGCCTTCTCATTGTCCTTGGTTTTCCCACCGACATTCATGACAAGTGTTTACTATGTTATCAAAAAAGTTCTTCTCTATGTGCATAACATCGAGATTGTGTCTCAACAAATTATCTTTCCAATACGGGAGGTCCCAAAAAGTACTTATTTTTGTCCAGTTATGGCCTTCCCCGTATCCTTGTAATTTGGACACACGACCATTGCCAGTGACTTTTGGTAGTTCTCTTACTCTACTCCAAATCTCTTCCGGTTTGAACCTAGGCGGCGGTGCATCTTTTTCAACTTCCCCCTTTTTGAAGGCATTCTTATTCCGTCTAAATGAATGATCCATTTCCAAGAACATACGATGCGAGCCAAACCAAGAACTTTTCCCCCCGTGTTTCAAGGTAAAGGCCTTTGTATACTCCATGCAATGTGGACATGCCAATTTACCATGAGTCCCCCAACCAGACAACATACCATAAGCAGGGAAGTCATTAATGGTCCACATCAAAGCTGCCTTCATTATAAAATTTTCCTTCCTTGCGATATCGTACGTCAACACGCCGCTCCACAACCTCTTCAAATCATCAATCAAAGGCTGTAAATAAACATCAATACCAGCCTTCGGATTGGATGGTCCCAGTATGAGACACGTCAAAAACATATAAGGTTTCGACATGCACATATTAGGAGGAAGATTGTATGGAGTAACAATTACGGGCCAACAAGAATATGGTGAAGCCGACGCTTGGATATACGGGGTAAAACCATCGGAGCTTAAACCAAGTCGTACATTACGTGGATCCGAAGCAAAATCAGTATGTACCCGGTCAAAGTGCTTCCATGCTTCGCCATCGGATGGATGCCGTAAGACGTCTGAAGTTCTTTTGTTCTCAAAGTGCCATGTCATTTTTCCTGCAGTTTGCATTGATGCGAACATTCTATGTAGCCTTGGAACTATTGACAAATAGAACATCGCCTTTACGGGAATTGGTTTGTTATTACTTGTCCCAGACTTGGGAGGGCAATACCTCGAAGCTTGACAAAATTTACATTTGACCAAAGCTCCATCATTTATGCCGAATTCATTGTCGTAATACAACATGCATACATTAATGCAACAATCAATCCTCTTGACTTCCAATCCCAGCTTCGACACTAACCTCTTTGCACCATAATAATTCTTTGGTACAACTCCTTTTATAGGTGTCACGTCCTGAAGCATTTTCATAAAAAAATCCAAACACTTTTCAGGAATATTCCAATTGGACTTGCAAGCTAAAAGCCTCACACATAGCGATAATTTAGAGTCTGAGGCCCCTTCAAACAATGGCTTTTTCTTGTCTCGGTTAAAAGATTATAAAATCTTTGTGCTTCCTCATTCGGAAGATCTTCAGTGTTATCGTAATCATGCGCCTCGTTTACCCCGAGAGCATCAACCACCATCTCCTGCATTGACACAAACTGTTCCCCACATCCCATATCTGCACGGGTGCTTGAGGCACCCGTGCAATTCTCGTCAACCCCTAAATCAACATGTGGCACTTCTTCACCATGGAGAGTCCAAATCCAGTAATTTTCCTGGAACCCATTCATATACAAGTCAGTCTTCACAAGGTCTTCACTCTTAATCTTTCGACATCGACATTTAGCACATGGACATCTAATTCGGTTTCCATCATCGATGAAACACTTTTGTCGCTTTGCTTGGGTAACAAACTCTTCAACCCCATCTACGAAAGTTGGTTTCAAACCCCTTCTTTTCGGATATAGCCTATCATACACCCAACTACGATTCGAAGGATAACAATCCATCTTCTGCATATTAATAAAAAATCCAGATAAATTTTAACAATAAGAGAATAGAAATCACATTTTTTTTGGGTACAATCTCTCAATGAATTTCACACACTAAAAGGAGTCACCTATTCTTAAAGATGACAAAAGGAATCCCCAAAAATGATTGATGATAATTGAAGAATGCAAAATAAATGCAAATTTTTTAGATATCCAAAGCAATCATAGTAAAATAATTTTTAGGCATGTGATAATAGAAAGAGATACCTGAACACTTGCATACTTTACAGTCAACTAACTAGACAAGCAACCTTACCTTAATTTTCCTCTCAAGTTTGTTTAGAACAGTATTTCTTTCCAGATACTCAACAGCATACGGGTTTAAGTCATTATCAAAAACACGCTAATATTAATGAAAAATGTTTTCTTTTTGCTCCACGGTTATTTTATATTGTGCTTCATGATGTTCCCAAAAGTCAATTTTGTTTATTGATAAAGTTTCCTTGTGGATGAAACATTTGTAACTTCCCTGTCTCATGTTCACTTGTGAAACTTTCATACTTACCATCAACTGCATTAAAGAAACAACACATTAAAATTAATTACGAAGCTGGGTTTTTGTTTCAAACATTGGTTGATTACTAACTAAGGATTGTGTTGTTTGAATAGAAACGTGTAGCTCTGGTTGGTTATGCTAGTTGTGCAGGATTCTTGATCTCTCTAGCTCACACAAGTCATTTCAATGTAGAAAAATCTGAACATTTCAAGCTTCCTTGTCATGCTTAATTTTCTATGATTGCTCTCCTTTTGGTTCTGCAACTCCACATTTTTTTTTCAACTCAAGTTAATGCAGTAGCATACTGCAATTTTGAACTCCTTTTGCAGACTTTGGACAAGAACAAGAAAAATGTCCCATTTCCCATTGTACTTGATTTTGCTAATGACTTAAAACCTCTAGTTCCACCCATCTAGATGATAATATTAATCAGAGCACCCAAAAAAAAAAGATAATGAACATCGATGGCATAAATAATAGTTCTACAAAAGCAAAAAGGAAAAGGTAATATGGACCAAAATTGGGTTTCACAGCAAGCAAGCAATGGCAATAATTATGCAATGGTAGCAATGGTAAGACAATCAGATGCATATTCCAAGCACTAAAAAACGAGAGGAAGAGAAAATCCAAAGTATCCTTGAAAAGAAGTGCAAAGCTGATACTTGAAGTGAGAAAATCTCATCCTAAACATATCGATTTAAGAAAAATATCAAGTCAAGAAAAATATGTTAAGTTAGAGATTAGAATCATTAACCTGGTCTTTGGTAGAAACAGTTGCTCTTCAGCCTTGATTTCTGTGTATGGCAGGGCTACTGTTCGAGCATTCTACACAAAATGTTAACATACACAAAATGTTAACATTCATCACAGTTGTATAAAAAGTGGAAACTAACTAATCGAAAAAATTTACAAAATAGAGAAAAGATTATCATGTCAAAAAGCAGTATGATAAAATATCAAAAATGACAAGAAACTTAGGTGTAAAAAACAGAAACAGTAACCCAACATGTAAATTCAGTCCTTAACAAAAAGATGGGAGTCATATATCTAAAGTTGACAAGAAGCACATGTGTAAAAAATGCATCATACCAGCAAGTTTCACATAGGCATTGAAGATCATCCAGAAACAATTTGTCCACAATTATCTCAATCAGTCCTTCTGTGGAGACTATATGCTTCATTGGAATTTCATGACAGGCAAGATTCCCAGTAATTCCTACGCTAATTTCCTGAAGCATGAAATTAATCCACAACATAGTTAAGCTTTAGATACTCCTTTAGAGCATGAAAAAGCTTTGAAAAACTATATAAGCATTGTTCATTGGCACTTGGCATTTTCTTCGATGACCACCAAGGTTTCAGTACTCTTCCAATTTTGGTTTTGCCAATTTTTTTAATTGAAATAAATTTTTTTTAATTTACTACTAAGAATTGTGAATCTTACCAGTATAACACAATCCTGGTTATAACACCAGCGTCATGTATCCATGTTATCAAGGTAAATAGGATTATAATGTCAGTTATCATGAGGGAAAGAATAAGTATGACAAAATGAAGACCCTATCAGTATCTATGGGTAGTAAAATAAAACAGCTTTTACTGCAGAGTTAACAGGATTATTATTGATGCTTGTTGAATTTAACCAAATTTCATGAATAAATCTCAGACACACATATGGTTGGTAGATGTAACCAAGTTTGCATATTAAGAGACCAAAACTCTGACGTCCAACATGCATTTGGATTAGTGTGAAACATAAAAGAAATAGATAATATAAAAAAAAAAGCAGTTAAGATGATCTCATTGTGCAAAAATCATCATAAAACCTATTAGCAATAACTTTAGCGACCTATTATCCAATCAAATTTTCACTCACAATAACCTTAGCAACCATAACTTTGGTTTTTATCTAAACACATGCAGACTTCCTCATCTTATTATGACTTATGGACAGGATTTAGTCTGTTTCCCACCATAATAAGCCTATTAGACTGCCAGAAAGCTGACCTCTTGTCTGAAAGACAGTATCACATCATCTGAGTATTGCTGTGATAAAATCTTGACAGCAACATCCTGCAGAAACATGAAAATTGCAAATGGATATTCAAACCCCCAAAGCAAACAAAACCAAAAAAATTTCGTCATCAGTATTAGACCAGGGACTTACCAAAAAAATTAAAATTGCAAATGGATATTAAGAAGCAATCCCAAACCAAATCTAAATTTAAGTGAAAATGTTACAGAATTGCAAAACAGACACTATACCAAGAAACTAAGATAAAAACCAAAACGATGTAATATAGTTCAAAATCATGTCTTGTATAACTGGGGCATATTTCAAAAATGTTCAACACATTGTGATTTTAGAAATTACAACTCCATGCTGAATACAAAAGGCAGCAAAGTCAACTCTTTAACGTTTAGCAGCTGCCAGCCAAATAAATCAAGACATTAATAATTTTTCTTACAGAAAATGAAAATAACATAAACATGCGCAAACCCTAAAATCAATCAAGGAAATTGTGAATTATATATACACACACACACGTATGTAGCAGAGAGCTAATTGTAGTTAATTTCAACAACAAAATAAGGCACAAGCTGAAATCACATCGATTATTGAGTTTAAGAATAAATCGCAGATCAATGTTAATAGAAAATGGTATACGTACTTGAGAACCATAGCTCCTTCTCTTGTTGCTCGCTGCTTCTACGCTAACTGCTCAATGGCGGAAACCCTAAAAATTCGATAGTCTCTCTCTGCTGCTATCTATAGGGTATGTCACTGCATATTTCGTTGGGCCTAAACAGAACTGCAATGGCGAGCCCGGAATGGTGAGGCCGTGATGTCGAGGAGGGTGAGGTTGAGTGGAGTGCAGCTGAGGACTTGGCTGTTCTGTGTTCTTCTCCAAACACCGTGTGAACAGCTGAGGCGCGAAGGGACCGAGTGAAGAGGAGGAAGATGATTTTCCCAGGGGCTTGGCCGTGGGAAACACCGCCTGTCTTTCCGACCGTCAGAGCCGTGGGAAACACCGCCTAATTTGCGATGGAACGTCTGTGGGAAACACCGAGTGAAGAGGAGGAAGATGATTTTCCCAGGGGCTTGGCCGTGGGAAACACCGCCTGTCTTTCCGACCGTCAGAGCCGTGGGAAACACCGCCTAATTTACGACGGGACGTCCGTGGGAAACTCCGTGTTGACTAGACACGGCTAAGCCCGTGGGAAAACTGAGCCATTTCCCAGGGCTCGGTCCGTGGGAAACAGCGCTTTATGTTACCTACGGCCCAGCCCGTGGGAAATAAAGCGGGAATGTTTGGCGCCTCTTTTTCCTATGGACCAAGCCGTGGGAAATCAAGCGAGACATTTCCGAGGGTCTTGGCCGTGGGAAATGTAAAAATTTCCTAGGGATTTTTTTCCCTGGGTAAAAAGCCCTGGGAAATAGCTTATTTTCTTGTAGTGCTTTATCATCAATCTTTTATGTTCTTGAATTGATTTCTACTTTCTGCATATACTGCATACTGTCTTAGGCTGTTTTCTGGTTTTTCTGGTTTTCTCACAGGGACATTTTATCGAACAAAACATTTAATTAAACTATTTACACGACTACACGAGCCTTACTAAATTATTCTTATCATACTTTACCTTCAAGTCTTTAATGTACGTAGAGTTCAAAAACCACTTAAAATATGTTATGACTAATGACTAAAACCCGCTCTGATACTAGAATCAAAATTATTTCTACACCCCATGAGTAAAGAAATACGTCAAAGTTTAAATTAATTAAAAACAAATTCATTATGGAGAGAGAAAATATTGCTGAATCTTATTGTCGTATGTGCTTCAAACATGATAAATAGGACAGTGGTTTCGCTAGATTTGCAAGCCCAACTTAAATGTGATATCACATGTTTGCAGTATAGATCAAGAAAAAAAGGGAAAAATACACCTTAAATCTTAGTAACAACTGAAGCAACTGAAGAATGATGACAATCATTGCAAAATAACAGTCATGATGGAGATGCACATCCCCACAAAATTATTCCATTCCGGTTAGGATTATCAGAAAGGGAAACCTACTTTTAAATATCCATTGTTAGTTAACACACGACAAATTGCAATGCTTGAAAACGTGGCCTTCAATAGAGGAAAGTGTGGTCATTTATTAAAGGCAACACTTATGTAGATGTATAGCCCGATCAAAGGCAACGCTTACTGCACCAAATCAAGCGTTGCCTTTACTCTCAGTCAAGCTACGCTATGCTAAACTCCATGAGTTTTCATCGAATAAAGGCAATGCTTTTCATCCCTGATGTACACTGGCGCTTATCAAGCATTGGTAATATGATGCTTCTATAGAGTTTTCTTTTGGATTGTTTTTAGCGACTTTTTTTTTATAAAGAAAAATCCTATTTAGTACGAATAAGTTTCATACCGACCATGCAAATATATTGGAGTAATGCCAACAAATTTCGTTTTGAATTTTGTTATATATATATTTTTTTGGTGTTTCAAATATGTGATGAAGAAATGAGTGATTAAACAACAGCCAAGTCATTCATGGATATCCTTACCAAACATTGGATTAGGTTCTCTAACAAGACCAAAAATAAAAAATAAAAAATGAACGTACCCACCATTAATTACTTAAAATATATTGAGATTCTAACTCATTTTAACAAATTAAAAGTGAATATTTTATTAATTTCTCAGTTTATATTTTTACTCACTTTAGATGAGATTTATTCGCATACAATATAACATTGTTGTAAAGTGAATGCTTTATTCCCAATCTATGTCCATGCTTTATAAGTTTTTCCATTATTGGCAATTTGCCACATTTTATATTGTTGCATTATGTAAATCATAAGGTACACTTTAGCCCTCACCTATTGTCATGCTTATCAAGTGTTGCCTCTATGTTGATACTCTATCTTGAGTGACAAGTACTTGAGTTTGTAGAGTGATATACAAATTGGGGTAGGTTACAATTTTTGTAATCACATTTAGAGATAATGATCAAACACTTTTGTTCATGGACGTAGGCTCTCAAGAGGTGTTTAATCATGTTAATTCTTGTATTCTTATATTATTCTCTTGGTGGTGTATTTGTGTATGTTCCATTAAAGATCTTTGGGCATGTGCAATTTTCCCCAATAAATCTAGTTTGTGCGGTTGTTAAAAAAATCTGGTATACAGTTTAGCTTTTGTAGACATGTTCAATTTGAAAGGACATTGATCAAGTGTTGTTTTCCTTGCTTGAAGTCATGAAAAGTGATTTATCTGGGGGCTGTGTAGCTTGACTTCCATGTGTTAGGTATAATGCAGTACATGTTTTGATGATATATAAATGAGTAAGTCCTGCCCCTGTTTGCTGCCCAAAAATTAACATGAGGAGAAGTATTTTGTTGTGAGTCCAGTTTTTCTTTAGATAATGAGGGATCATGCTTGTCATGAATATTAGTACTGACTACTGAGTGAAATGGGCTCTTTGTTTTTGTAGTCTTGGCCATCTGATTAATAATTATTCAAAGCTAAAGCCTAAAGGCTGAAAGATCTTTTGAATTCTTGAACATATATCAGTGGGTTGACATTTCATTGCTTGATGACCTTATTTTAGTAATCTGTTAACACAAAGTATCTTGTCTACAAGTTATTTTCAAATTAGCAATCATTAACTTGTTTGTCTTAATTCTCATGAGAAAGAAGAGGGCCCCATGAAGGAACTTGCTGGCCAGTTAATGTGTGCATTTTGGTCTGATGATTGGAATAGCAACTTCGCCTTAAATGAACGAGCTCCTGCCTTGCTCTTTGATTTTTATAGGCCAACTGTTAGAAATTGAGATTTTTCTATATACTTAAAATCAACGTTAGTTTATTGTTAAAGTATTTTTGGTTAGGTGAAAAGGAGAGATACTCCTTGATTTATGGAGTTTTAGAACAGCTTTTTTGTACTTTCCATAGGCTAGCTATCTTAGCCTTTTGTTAAACTTTCTGCTTGTATTTACGTTCAGTTTTTTAGTGAATGTATCATCACTTTTCTTCCATCTTCCATTCTGCAAAAAACTGAAGAACTATTCTCTGTTTTTGATACAGAAAAAAGACCTTCTCAGTTCTGTTTTCCTCTTCCTTCACTGTTCTGTTTTTTCTAACATGGTATTAAGAGCCTCATTGATCTTAAAGGGTCTGTGAGTGAAACAAAATCAGTGGGCAAGTCTGTGTGTGAGAGAAAACCAGCAAGAAAACCTCCACAAAAAACCTTCCAACACTAGAATGGCTTCCAGCAATAGTTCTTTACCTCCACCTCCTATATTTGCAGGACAAAACTATCATTTGTGAGCAGCAAAAATGAGAACCTACCTCAGAGCTTAGAGTTTATGGGATGTGGTGGAAAATGGCAGCAATCCACCTCCTTTACCAAACAACCCAACAATAGCTCAAATGAGGAATCATAATGATGAAGTGGCAAAGGAAGGCAGAGCACTTGCCATCATACATGCTGCACTAAATGATGATGTATTTATCAAGATCTTGAATCTTGAAACTGCAAAAGAAGCTTGGGAGAAGATGAAAGAGGAGTTTCAAGGGAGTGAAAGAACAAAGAGGATGCAGGTGCTGAACTTGAGAAGAGAATTTGAAGCATTGAAGATGAAAGAAACTGAAACTATTAAGGAGTTTTCAGATAGACTTTCAAAGGTAGTCACACAAATCAGATTGCTAGGTGAGGTGCTTAGTGATCAACTGGTGGTGGAGAAAATTCTGGTGTGTCTTCCAGAGAGGTTTGAGTCAAAAATCTCCTCTCTTGAAGAAAATAAAGATTTTTCTCAAATTTCAGTTGCAGAGCTTGTGAATGATTTGCAAGCTACTGAACATAGAAGATCTTTAAGAATGGAAGAAAATGTAGAAGGTGCTCTTGTGGCTAGCAACAAAGGCAAAGTCCAAGGCTCTAGTAGTCATAGGAAAAAGCCATTTGGAGGGAAGAAAGGAAAAGAAAAAAAAGAAGTAGAAAGCAGCAAAGGAGGAGGTTGGAAAACAAAGTTTTCACCTTGCCCCCACTGTAAGAAAGACAACCATACATAAAAATATTGTTAGTACAGGCCAGGAGTTAAATGTAGGGCCTGCAATCAACTTGGTCATGTGGAGAAGGTTTGAAAAAATAAAGCAAACCAACAGGGACAACAAGCTCAAGATGTTGAGCATCAACAAGATGAGGAGCAGCTGTTTGTTGCTACTTGTTATTCAAAGAAGCGAGTAGCAAAGAAGCACGGCTAATAGATAGTGGATGCACTAATCATATGACACACAATGCTAGCATTTTCAAGGAGTTTGACCAGTCCTACTACTCCAAAGTCACCATTGGCAATGGAGAGTGTGTTGATGTCAAAGGCAAAGGAGTTGTTGCTGTTGAAACTCCCTCAGGTATCAAATATATTTATGATGTCTTATTTGTGCCTAAGATAAATCAAAGTCTTTTGAGTGTGGGACAAATGCTAGAAAGAAATTATTCCTTGCATTTTGAAGATATGTGATGCACCATATTTGATCCTTCCGGGTGTGAGCTAATGTCTATTAAAATGAGAAGCAAAAGCTTTCCAATAGAGTGGAAACATACTGCTATGCATGCTTTTCCAAGTGTTGAAGATGATTCTTCTTCGTGGCATAAAAGACTTGGTCATTTTAGTCATTCAACTTTGAAGCAAATGAGCTCAAATGATTTAGTCAAAAATTTACCAACCATTCAAGATGATGTTGACGTGTGTGATGTATGTCAATTTGGAAAACAAAGTAGATTGCCATTTCCTGCTGTAGCAACATGGAGAGCTGCTGAAAAATTACAGCTTATACACCCTGATGTGTGTGGTCCAATGAGCACAATATCTTTAAATGGCAACAAGTATTTTCTGCTGTTTATAGATGATTTTACAAGAATGAGCTGGGTGTTTTTTCTAAGGAAAAAATCAGAAGTTTTTGCTACATTTCAGAGGCTCAAGCTTATAGTTGAAAATGAATCTGAATGTCAAATTAAAAGGCTCAGATCTGATAATGGAACTGAGTATACAACAGGGGAATTTAAAAAGTTTTGTGAACAAGCTGGAATCCAGCATCAATTGGTATTCCTTACACTCCTCAACAAAATGGAGTGAGTGAAAGGAAGAACAGGACAATTATGGAGATGGCTCGATGTTTGCTTTTTGAAAAAGGTCTTCCTAAAACCTTTTGGGCTGAGGCTGTAAACACCTCAGTGTACTTTCTGAATTTGTTGCCTACAAAAGCCTTAAATGGAAAAACACCCTTTGAAGCATGGTTTGGAAGGAAGCCTTCAATGGAGCATCTCAAAATATTTGGTTGTGTGTGCTATGCTCTTGTTCCAGAAGTGAAAAGAGATAAACTAGATAAGAAGTCAGAAGTTGACATTTTTGTGGGATATAGCAGCAACTCTAAAGGCTACAGAATATACAATTTAAATACCAAAAAGATTCTTTTTAGTAAAAATGTAAAGTTTGATGATCTTTCCAAATGGAATTGGGAGAATTGCAAAGTAGAAGCCTCAAGTAAAGATCAACCTGGAGAAGGCAATCTCCAAGGAAATAATTCTGAAAATGAAGAAGAAGATTATGATAGTGATGCTGATTTTCCAGTTAGAGGCACTAGAACCTTGGAAGATATTTATGAAAGATGTAATGTTGCTGCATTAGAACCAATAAGATATAGTGAAGCTGTTGAAATAGAAGGTTGGAGAGCTGCCATGAAGGAGGAGATGAATATGATAGAGAAAAACAAAACATGGCAGCTTGTGGACAGACCAAGCAATCAAAAGGTAATTGGTGTTAAGTGGGTTTATAGAACTAAACTCAATGCTGATGGTTCTGTAAACTAACTTAAGGCAAGATTGGTGGTAAAAGGCTATTTTCAGCAACATGGTGTTGACTTTTCAGATACATTTGCTCCTGTAGCAAGACATGATACAATCAGGTTGTTAGTTGCATTGGCAACAAAATTGAGTTGGAAAATTTATCATTTTGATGTGAAGGCTGCATTCTTAAATGGTTTGCTTGAGGAGGAGATTTATGTTGATCAACCTGAAGGTTTTTAGGTTTCAGGAAGTGAAGATAAAGTCTACAAACTTCATAAAGCTCTCTATGGCTTGAAACAAGCACCAAAGGCTTGGTACAGCAGAATTGATAACTATCTTATGTAGAAAGGCTTTAAAAGAAGTGAAAGTGAAGCTACTTTGTATGTGCAAAGGTCAAGGAATGAAGTGCAGCTGATTGTGTCATTGTATGTTGATGATCTACTTGTTATAGGTAAAAATTCAATCTACCTAAAACAATTTAAGCATGATATGGAGAATGAATTTGAAATGACTGATTTGGGAGAAATGAAGTATTTTCTTGGAATGGAGATTGATCATTCAGATGCTGGAATGTTCATTTCACAAAGAAAGTATGCTTTCGAGATATTAAAGAAGTTTCATATGGAGAAATGTAAACCTGTGGACACACCCCTTGTTGTAAATGAGAAGCTGTCAATTAATGATACTAACAGCAAAATAGATGCTTCTATGTACAGAAGCATGATTGGTAGCTTATTGTATCTTTCAGCCACAAGACCTGACATAATGTTTGCTGCAAGTCTGCTGTCCAGATTCATGCATTCTCCTAGTCAAGCTCATTATAATGCAGCAAAAAGAGTTTTGAGATATGTTAGAGGTACATTTGATTATGGCTTGTGTTTTATGAAAAAAGAAAGTGGAGACCTCCTAGGTTATGCAGATAGTGATTGGGCAGGAAGTGTAGATGATGCCAAGAGTACCTCTGGTTATGTTTTCTCATTTGGCAGTGCTGTTTTGTCATGGAATTCAAAGAAACAAGATGTGGTGGCCCAATCCTCAGCTGAAGCTGAATATATCTCAGCTGCAGCAGCAACAAATCAAGCTATTTGGCTGAGGACGATTTTATCAGATGTGGGGCAGTTTTAAGGTGAAGCTACTATCATTTATGTGGACAACAAGTCAGCTATTGCTATAGCAAAGAATCCTGTCCAGCATGGAAGAACCAAGCACATCAAGGTGAAATATCATGCCATTAGAGAAGCAGAAAAATCAAAGGAAGTAAGCTTGGAGCATTGCAACTCAGAAAGTCAGATTGCAGACATAATGACAAAAGCCCTTTCCAAGGGCAAGTTTGAAGTTTTGAGATCAAAGCTTGGAGTATCCAAGAAAAATCTCAAGGAGGAGTGTTAGAAATTGAGATTTTTCTATATACTTAAAGTCAATGTTAGTTTATTGTTAAAGTATTTTTGGTTAGGTGAAAAGGAGAGATACTCCTT